>VYZT01051677.1:61245-74050 GCA_013400735.1 Pomatostomus ruficeps | reverse complement strand
GAACTGACCATCACGACTGCAAGTGTTCTCAGCAAGCAGTCTAAGCTTGCTAGACTATTTTTTCAGATTCAAACCTGTATTAAAATTTTTTGGAAAGTATTGACTGGTCAGCATCAGGTTTTTGCCACACAATATCCAATACAGGTGACCTTCCACCCCAGATTATTTTGTTTATGCCAGTGAAGGCAAGCTCTCCCTCTGGTTAACCTCTTCTCTTAAGAAATGTAGACACTCCATCAATTCGTAAATCCACCAGTTCTGCTTTCTAAGCCAGGCTCTGAGCCAGTTTCCTTCTCATGGGTGTCTCACCACCACTGCAGACTCCACACCTCCATTTGTAACCAAGCACTGCCAACATGACCATAGTTCCAGCAGAAGGTCAATAATTTGGTTGTCAGCTGTGGCTTAGAACTCTAAACACTCATGTTGAAACTCCTTCCCAGAGCTGAGATCCACTTTGCTATACATTCATGTCAATTATTTCCCAGTTATGGCAACTGTCTTTCCCTCTGGCCTTGACCTGGTGCAAACTTATTCCCTTTATTTATATTCACGCAAAACGCTGCTGAGAAGTCCATTAGCTGCAGTCCAGGGTTTTAGGATGGGCCCATATGATTTCCCTCACTGTGCTCTTTGGTTCCTCTTTTCTGCTGTGTCAGACAGGAGGCGTTTGTTTTCCCCCCACACTGTGATTTCTCTTTCACCATCAGATCACTGTGTTCTTGTTCACAAGCCCCTTGTCACATTTCCAGGCTGCCAGTGGATACTTTCTCTAACAGCCTATTGTACACACGGTTTGAAAGAGTTCTCTGCAATCACCCACAAAGCCCTGCCAAATACCTTCCTTCTTTTAAGCTCTTCCCAAGGCACCCAAAAAACCTCTTCCTTCAACACTAAACTGCCATGTTCAGAGATGTTCTCCCTCTCTCTCCCCTTTGCCCACCTCTACAGATGTTCTGGGTTTGTGCAGAGCTCAGCACAGGGCACCTGTGTCCTGTGACCACAGCTCCCATGAGCTGCAGGGATACCAAAAAAAGGTCATCAACAAAAAGAAAATCGGTATGAAAAGGGAGCAAGCCTCTTCCTTACACTGTTGGAACACTTGACATGAAGGCAACAAGGAAAATGTTAACTTATGCTGTCATGCAAACACCAGAAATCCCAAAAATAATAGTAACCCATCAGCCCCTACACTGCATCCCTCAAAGTCCTGCCTATGGCAGTCTCATCCTGCTTTTCTCTGTGTTCCCTAAGTAGCTGGGTCTTGAAATAGTAATGCAGGTTCATCTTTTCCAGTCTTGCAGATATCTCAGCACCGCAGCATTACTCCAAGTAATGAAACGCCGACATTAATTCCGTGTGTTACTACATCCCCCAGCCAGTCCAGAGGCACAGAGCAAAACTGCAAAAGTTCTGCAGCGTGTATAATTTACAGGATGTTCTTAAATTAAAAAAAAATATAAAAAGCCTAACCTAATAACAAGCGCAACATCTGATGTCTAAGAAATATATTCAAGTCTGCTTCAAAATGTTGGCATTTTCAAGACAAGACCATTTAAAGGGCATAACCTAATGAATCATTAGCACCAAAGCCCATATAAATTAAAACTATAATAAGATGCTTTTAGACCCATCACCCCTCTTTTTTTTTTTTTTTTCCCCCCTTTTTTTTTCATTTTTTTTCCTTTTTTTCCCCNCTTATTATTTCACTTGCAGAGTATATCCAGGAGTACATTTACTTAAAAGTCTCTTAAAAATGGCTCACTCTGATAGATTTGATGGACTCCATTTTTCTTCTGTCATGGGAAATAAATTGGACCAGGTGTTTTTAAAAAAAGACGAAACGTGTCAGATCAGATTTCTACTCTCAATAGAAGGGGAAAGACATTTCTCTCATTATCAGGATCTGCCCTAATTTCAGATTAAGTTTTACATGATACACATTAATTCATATATTTACTTTCTTTCTACAAATGTCTACATAATGTAATAGCATATTTGTTCACACATTGATATTTCTGTGGGTTTTCCTGAGAATTAAATAATCCAGAATACGTTCTTCTCAGGATTATATCAAGGTTCTGTAATATTCAGAGTCATTTAGGAAATGGCCCCGGGAAGAAAAAGGCAAAGCAAAACAAAACAAAAAAGCTCCACAAATATAAACAATTCTCAAATATTTTAGCTCTGACTGGTCTCAGCTCTGGCCCAGCCTCCTCTGTGGACAGAGAAAAAGCCACAGTTCCCAAATTCTCAGAGAACCACAGGGAGGAAGATTTGACCACACTCACAATGCAAGATTTGGTCTGAGAAGGAGGAGATATCACTTCGGAGTCTGAAGCCTTTCCTGAACTTCATGTACAACCCATGCACAGCAACTGACAAGGGACAGAAGCTGCTCTCCAGTGTCACACAGGATAATTTACTGTGATGGAAGTGCAAATTGCTCCTTTCTGAATAAGCTCACGTTGTTAATTCATTATTTTTGGACTCTCATATTCTTTTCCTCCACCCCCCTCCCCCCAAAAGGAAAAGCAGAATCTCCTTAAACTGCTTCCTAAAATATGACTTCACCATGACAGATGGAGCCAAAGAGAACTGGTTTTGAGAAGTTTACTTGTAAAATCTTGCCAGCTCACCTGAATAAATTTCCTTCTGTGATTCTGTGCAAATTAGTTCTCTTTGATTTAACTGGCCTGTGCTTTTGTTTTGGGGGTTTTTTCCACCCACAAAATTTGTGGGACATTTTACTCTTGAGACACAGATGTCTGCAAAGGTGGAATGAAGCTAATCCAGGAAGAGAATAAGCAGAATCAACAAAGAAGACCTAAATGTTTGAGGCCACATATCAAATATAGATATCACAGATATAATTTTAAAACACATTCAATTTCTGCAGTGGTTGAAGAGACAAAGCAGCAATCTGAATTTCTCACCCTGATGTCAACATCTGAGGTTTGGATGCAGCCTGTATTAGAGATGTGGTGAGAAAACTGGAGGGAAGGGGGGGAAAAAAAAGGCTGTCCAATTTAGGAATTTTAGTTCCTAAGTCAATTTAGTTGCTTCCAGAAACCCACCCACATGGACAAACATGAAAATGGGCACCTATATGGATGCTGGTACACCCACTGCAGCAGACTGCTGTTAGTCATTTCTAGCAAAGTCTCTCTACCACAAGCCAGCATATGAGCCCAAATATTATATTCTATTCTGTTTTCATCTTCGTACACATAGTGACAACTGAAAGGTGAAAGAAGTGCAAGCTAAATAAAAGCACTAATTAAAGGAAAATATTTTCATATTTGTTTTGATTGCAATGGTTTAAGTGGGACGAGCAGAAGCAAAGTCTGACTGTATGGAGAAAGGGGAGGAGACAAAAAGATTTATTTATGAGAGATGTCTCATTGATTCATTAAGCCAAACAACACCGAACTATGCTTGGCAGGAAACAGTCTCACCCTGGCAAAAAGAGGTGGAAGGATAGCAACATATTCACATATTCTGCCAATTTGGGCATTTTCCTGTTCCTAAAGAAAAGTGTCAGAATGAACTGGGTGATCTCTTTGCAATCATTTTCCACTGAGCAGCATTTCACAAATCCCAAATACCTGGGGAATGTGGAATTCCACACTGTGTGACAGGGCTCTCAGGGTGCAAGCATCCATCTCTCCTGCTTCCCTGCCAAGACATGGGTCTCTTAAGTATTACAAAGCTGCTGTGCCAAGGAGTAGCCCTCAGAATTTGGAGACGCTGATCAGAACTATTTCAGCCAAAACCACAAATCATTTCATTTTCCCAAAAAAGGAAGAGAATTTCCTAAAACTGATCTGGCAAGCAAGATCATGAGCCTAAGGAGAGCTCAATTAAATTCAACAGATTCTCTCTGATGTGGCAGCAAAGGGGAAGAAGCACTTAAAGGAAAACTGAATCATAAAATAAAAGATAATCTGTTCACTACACACAATTACAAGGAAGAGTAAATCATTACAAAAAAGGCTTAAATATGTAATCTACTTCATTCATTTTTCTCCCACGTATAAGCAAAATGTCTTTATCCAAAGTTTTGAGGGCTTATAACTAATTAAAAATATTCATAACAAACAAAATTACTTGCTCAGTCCAAATAACTCCCTGCCCACATAAATCAAATCAGCCCAGAATCACAAAAAATTCCCAGCTTGCCTCATGCTCTTCAACTCTCAGCAAAAGCTCAGCAAAAAATAGCTATGCAGCATGTTCTGAAAGTTAAATTTGGGCTATTTTGGACCTCAGGGAGAATAAATTCTGAAATCAAAGAATCTTCATGGAAACCCCCTATCACCATTTCCTTTCTATTAAGTGAAAAGCTCGATCATTTATGCATCTCTGCAGATGATATGTATGGTAATACACAGACACCTAAAAAATAGCCTGTTAAAGGAACCAGCTGAGGTAATTCCCAACAACCTTCACTCAGCTTTGAGCAGCAAGGAGCAGGGGTGTGACATCCTACAGCCAGCGAGTCACACTCTGCACCAGAGCCACTGTCTGAGACATTTTAAGGTGCAGGTCACACCCATTTGGCAAAGATCAAAGTGGAAAAGGTGTACGTATGGCTTAGCTGCCAACTTTTAGCTCTGAGATACTGCAGAATATCTTTTGGCTTGAGACGGGCACTGGGATAGATGTTTTTCAGCATTCTTTGGGTCCAAGGAAGTTGGTACAGCATTCAAATCCCCACCACATGAGGAGCATATTTTTATCATCTCTCAAAGGCATTTTGTGAGGTCCAGACCAAAACAAGTCCAAGTGCACAACCTGGGCCCCATGATTCTGGGATGTTTCTCATCACAGCTTCAAGGCTGAGAACCTCCTGCCTGTTCCTTTCTCCCAGTTTGCCCTCACCACTGTGACTCTTGCCTGAGCTGAACCTTCACTGTTTCATTGCCCTCCCCACACTTGTCTCAAAAACTCGCTAAGGTCACATGAAATAGGGAGAAAGAGTTGGGTGTCGCTGGACTTTGTGTCACTCGTGCAAACTGATTTGTGTGTGACAGCAAATAAAAGCGTGTGCAAAGCCCAGGTTACAATCTACCTCAGGTTCATCAAGTTAACACAGCTACACGTATTTTGTACTGAGGTGGGACAGGGTCAACTAAACCAAAATCCCCCTTTCACAGCCAGAACATAATCTAAGGTTGCCTACCAAAGTCTAGACAATTGAAAATGTATCAGATTTCATAAACTTCTGGAAATAATCCAATTTTGTTAATAACCTACAGCCATAGAACTGGTATCAGGCTGCCAAGGTGCCAGACATCAAAGTCTAAGAAAGGTGGACATTTCCTAGTGTTTTCAACTCTTTGCTCTTGTATATTCTAGTCATGAAAAGCATTGTCTCTCTAATCATCATCCAACATCTTGCAATAAGCAAAGTGACTCGCTTTCAGAGCACTATTTACATTGAAAACAGTAAAAAAAAAAACAACAAAAACAAAACCAGAAATCTTCTTAATACGTACTTGTACTTGCAGTGTACCAGAGAAGAGTCGAAGCCATAAAATTAGACTTCAAATTTTGCCAAGGACAGAGGGAGCTCACAGCCACTGTTCAAAATGAGAAATATTTAATTATGCAGAAACTAATTAATATTAGAATTACAGACTTTTCCTTACGTAGGTCTTAATCCACACTTTGTCCACCTCTTACTCTGAAGCTCTTGTTCAAACAAACACGTACAGGCTCTCCTTAAAATTTCATATTCCACGAGGATCTTTATACGGTGACCTTATTCTGATTAGTACTCCGTGGTTTTACTGTCCCATTTGTTCCCCAGCAAAAAACCATTTAAAATTCCAGAGTAGCTTCACAAACTTCACACGCGGCTGCCAGTGAACTCCCGGCTTTCCAAAGGTTCTTCTGATATATGGTGCCACGGGAGGCAGGGATGTGGCCCGTCAGAAGCCTGAATGGAGCCAACCCTTGTGAAATTCAGCAGCGGGGGCACAGCTCCGAAGTCTGTGCCCAGAAAAACGGACACTCAGGGTAAGCACAAAGCACAAAACCCTCTCATGTTGCTCAAAGGTGTGGACAGCACCAGAGCAGAGGTCTTGCAGATATCTGCACCCTTTCTAAAGGTGGTGGAGGAGAAGGTTCAGCAGAAAGACCACTGCCAGTCTTGGGTTGTTAAAAGTGCATATCCCCGATTTCAGTTTATTTTTTATAAAGCATGCATAGAATTGACACCTGAATTAATATCTAAGTGCCTTGGTTAGCAGACCCACTCTCAAAGAGAAAAAACGCTATGAGTGCAGCAGGTCTCCTCTCATTTATTTGAGAACACCAATTCAGGGCTGGAAACAATGGAACAGCCGCAGCTCTATACACCAGTTCCTGTGTGTCTATAATTTAAAGGTACCTAATGCACTCTATTTTAAACTTCTATTTTCAGTTGTTTCTAGTTTTGCCAGACTCTCAAAATCTGCACTGAAATTTTCTACAGCAAAATTCTGCCTCAGGCTTCCCTTCCTCCCCTTTTGTTTTCCAAGTTTCAGTTAAAACTGCTTAGCTATTTCTGAGAACAAAGAACCAGGAGAAAAACGTGTTGTTTTGTCCATTGTTAAAAAAAAATATATATATCCTGACTGTGAATCTTTACTGTCTCCTTCTTCTGAGTGGGATGTAAAAGGTCACATAAAAAAATCACCCTCACACCAGGGATATGAGTTCTTATATCCCTGTGAAAAGCTGCCCAAATTTGGCAAAGTTAAGAGCCTCCCAGGGATCCTGGTTCATATGCATCAGTAGAGACTTCAGAGATTAACTTTTATATTTTCTCAAGATTCAGCTGCCACTTAAATGCTCTAATCCTTTCCCTATTCTTCTTCCTCCTGTCTGCCTGGGCTGCCCTGTGGCCATGCCCATGGCCTGAGAGCAAACTCGCCATGCTTCTCACCTATCCCCAGCCAGGCACCCCAGAAGCTCTTAGGGAAGGGGCTTCAAAGCCCTGCTGTGCCCTTTAGCTCAGCCTTTCAGGGGGAGAAAATTAAATCAAAGGGAGAGAAGAGCTGTTGGACATGAAACAGCAAAGCACCCAGAGACAGCCAGGTGAGCTAAGGCAGGAGAAGACAGCAGTCAAAAAGGAGTAGAAAAGTGCTACATAAGGAAAATGTAAGAAAGGCAATTGTACAGACAAAATTTAGGAGTCCTGCATTGTTTTCAACAAGTGGAACTCTCAGGAAAGTGGGCATCATGTTGCTGGCTGTGTCACTGCCACAGGCATTAATGCTGTTCTGGTCTACAGTCTGAAGGCTCAAAATTGCTTTAAACAATCTTAAACTCCACATGATTCACTATTTTAGAGTTTTTTATTTTAACTCTTTTTTTTGTTGTTTCCAAAAGAGGAGCTACATTAAAAATATTTGTGATGAAAAGCCAAGAATACTGGAACGTCATACAGGAAATACCAGTATTATTGTATTTACATGCAACCTCAATTTACTTCCCTCATGAATACAAATCATTATGCTGCTTTTAGCTTTTAATAACACAATCACCTGTCTAATTCACTGCATGAGGGAAACTACCTTGGGAAAAAACTTTATATGGTGGGAAAAGGCTAACATCTCTAGGATCTCTATCTTCTACTTTACAAGAGATGTAAATCGATTAACACAAGGTATCACAACAGAAAAACAAGGATAGTTTTCTGGTCAAAGTATCCAGTTTTTAGCGTTGAAAAATAAATAGGATTCTATCTCTTTGATTCCTTTGTACAGTTACTAACTGTGTGCTCTTTGTTTGTGAATTCCTAATGCAAGGCACCTGGGGTCAGGTTGGCAAAGATGCCAAATACTCCCACCTGAAATGAATAGGAGCAGTGCTTTCAGCATATAAAGAACCATGAGATACAGAACGTTTTAAAAAAAAAAGGAGTTGTGAAATGTTAGCTGCCTGAAGTGGCTAGGCCCTGCTGAAAGCTGCAGTGGTTTAGCTTTCTCTTTCAGAGCTGGGATGAATCCCTCTCTCTCACAAGGATTTTGAAGCACTGAATTGATCTTTCTTTGTGAATGACTTGCATACGACGTGCATACTTAGGTAAGCACGCCGCATTTGTACTATTTCTGGGGGTTGAAGGTGCTAGCTTCTATAAGGCCTAAAACTGAAGAACTGGGGTGTTTCATAACTCAACGAACCCTTGTTCCATGGTTGTACCACTGGTGTGTGTTCCTACTTCAGAACTGCGCTGCAGCATGCTTGTACTAAGGGGTACATCCATCTTGGGGTTTTATACAAGAATTGTTCTTAACTGTTACCTTGGAATTTTCTAATTCTCATCTCTTCATTTCTCTTCATTCTGCTACTCCTCATATTCTCCTCCAAGAGAGTCTTGTTGAATCCTCGTGGAGTGTCTGAGTCCGTGGGAGAAATCATGCATGGGGATGGTTGGGATTCTTTTCAAAGCGGTTGTCATAGAGTTCCCCCACAATAAAATGAAAATTAGGAGTAGCTGTTTCTCTGCTACGGTACCAGGTGCCCACAAAACTGGTAATTTTCAAAAAATTATCAATAAATACAGGTAACTATTGGCATACAGCCTAGAGCCATCCCAGTTGCTGGGGCTCTGATCTTCTCCTGTGTGAGGCAGGGCCAAGCTTGGCTCAGTACATAACTGTGGATGCCCTGGGAAAAGCCTGGGAGCTCCAGGCTGCACTAGTGGCCACTCAGTAGGTGGCATTATATCCCTAAAGATAGTGCCAGGACCGCCCCTCTGCAAGATATTTTCTAAAAGTGACTTTCCCACACAGTCCTGATCTTTGGCCCTCATTTGTCCTCATAGTGAAGCAATCCCACCCCATTTCCTCTCTGCAGAGGGCACAGATTGAACCATGAGGTTCAGTGCTCCCACCAAGTCCTCAGAGGATTCTGTGCTCAGCCTCCTGCAGACAGGACCTCCTGGACAGCAACACCTTGGGCACCATGGAGTTCCTCAAATCCCAATCCCCCTTCTGCCTTATGACAGGCCTACATTTTGGTAACTCTGTTTCAAGTGGTGGCTTATGTGTGCCAACTCTTAATCTCTTATGAAACTGAGCCTTGGATTTAGCAGCTAAATTTCCTCATCTGAGGAGCCTGTGAAACTTGCAGACACCAGTGTCGATCCTGCAGGGAAGAGCCTGAAATTACTGAAGGACGGGGACCATGTTGCCTGCTCAGCTCACAGTTGAGGGCTCCACTTGCTGGTAGGGTTCAGAAAGACTCGGAGAGATGCAAACAAAAAGCAGAAATCTGTAATGTTTCTTGGGAAGGAGGCTTTGAAGGTGAGATTTAGTTGGAGACAATATGGATACTTTAAGGTGTGTACCCATGAGGGCAGCATTTAAAAGAAATGCAAGTTAGAAATGGTCTTCTGTAATAGTAAGGCAAACCCTGGAAAAAAGGGACAAACCCAGATCCTATAGAGACTCACAGAGCTTTTTAACTCCACATTCTGTGTGCATTCCCTTTGACTGCCCTCCTAGGCCTAGATTTCACTGCCAGGGGATGGACAGACCCATTATTTCTAAACTGACCTTTGAAAATAGGATTATTTCTTAAACCTCTGAAGTACTTTGGCAAACTTTGTCCTGAGTTGTTTCTGTAGGGACAATAAGCCACGATGCATTTTAAGTTTCCTGCTGTATGCCTTTTTCTCCTTACACATGGTGTCTCCTGTTTAGGACTTGACAGGAAGGCTTGGACATAAGTGATCACTTTTTATTTATGGATGTCCTTTTGTTTTGTTTTTCAAAGAGTGTGTGCAGAGAATGCACAGCAGGACAAAGGATAAAATAATTGTGAAAGAGAAACTTGATGCCCGTCCCTAGACTGGCCAGGCTCTGTAGGTGAGGCCCTCGTACCATCACAGTGATTACTTTGTTGAGATTGAAACTGTAGTTCGTGGAATTTAGCCTTAGAAAGAACAAGCTGCCTGTATTTTGATATCCTCAAAGGGAGGGAAGGGGGGGAGTGGCACGAGATGGCAATATGCCTGAAAAAGCCATTTAGAAAACTGGCAAGGCTTTAATTTTTTTCCTATGAAAATCTCGCCAGTTGCTGCGTTAGTCTTTGAACTGTGTTCTCCCCGACACTGTTGCTTCTCCTGCTTTAGAGTCAGTTTATTCACTTGGTTATGAATGACTTTCAGCTGCTCTGTAAATTGTTATTGTCCAAGCTCTGTTGCAACCAGAGGTCACTTGCAGTTTCCATTATAAACCCAGGTTTCCAGGTGTTTATTATAACTTGGCAGTTTTCAAATCTGGGTTAAAAATTGGTACTTTTTTTTTTTTTTTTAAGGCCAGATGGGCTTTTTATCCTTTCTCTTCTTCTTTCCCCCACCTAAATTTTAACCTTTTAGGAGTCAAATAAAATCTCTATCGGGTGCAATGTTGAAAAAGTATTATTGGCAAAGAAATTAATTTCTCTAACACTACTAGTATCTCAAGAGTGATCTTTGTGATATACTCTTCATCAGCCACAGTTTGATTTTTTTTTTTTAACATTCTGTTTATGAGAGTGCCTTCAGTTTGTGCAATTCCTATATGGCCCTGATCCAACATGTAGCTCAATGCATTGCCCAAAGTCTCAGTGATTTCAGTGGGACTTCATGTGAGCTGTTCCCTTGACCCAAGCTTTAAAAAGGGTCATAATGTATTTGTTAAACATCCTGCAAGGGGATTGTGCTAAAATTAGTGCTCATTGCTAAAGAGCAAAGACAAAGGATTTCAGTGCAAAAAATATGCACCTATTCACTAAGTGCTGATTATGAGATCCAAGATTATTACTGATTTTAAAATGGAAAAGAAACCAAGACAACAAAAGGAATATTTCTCACTTCTGTTAGAGCCTTCTTGATTGATCTTTGGACACTGAACACCGGAATTTCCATTTTCTGTGTTAGAAAAATTCTTGCAACTGCTAACAGAAGGTCAATAAAAAAGTCACAACGTTTGCATTTATCTTTCTTAGATTAAATTTGGGAGAGTTATTTAAATTATACTCTAAATTTATGTTGCCAGAAAAAACATTGCTGAAATACCTCCATCATGTCTTGGTTTCAAAATGTGCTGGCTGAATGGACTATCTTTTCTTTTCTTCTTTTTTTTTTCTTTCTTTTTATTTTAATTTTTCAACCTCTGAATGATCTTGCTCTACTTCCGATAATGCTCTTCAGTGACTACCATGCTGCAGTCTGGAGTCTGATACAAGATACATGACTCTATTTATCACTCAGTGTTCTGTATAATCTGTTACAAGCACAAGAGCTGGTTTTACATGGGTGCGCTTTTTCATAAAAAAAAAAAAGCTTGCTTTCAGTACTGCTTATTTCTGTGAGTAGTTCCTTTGCTAAGCCCTCACTTGGCAGAGTGAGGGCGAGAGTGTGTGAAATCCATTGGCTCGGTAGCCGGAGCAAGGAAATGCCACTGCTGTATTGATTTAACGTTGCTGCCTCGCAACCCTTGCTCATGTGAGTAATTCTCATTTGGAAACCCAGTCCCGCTGACCTCACCGGGAGCGCTGGGCAGAGGAGGATCGCTCACCTCGGGACAAGCAGGGCTGGACCCCGAAATCAATAGAGCTGCTCCAACGGCGTTCCCACATCTCCAAACCCCAGTGATATCACGCGAGCTCCGGGGCCGAGCTGTCACCCTGGCTTCCGCCAGCAGGCCCGCTTGAAGTTGAAGGATTAGGCACATCATCAACTCCGAAGGATCTGCAATTTTTTTTTTTTTTTTTTTTTAACTGACGACAGCCTTCCCTGGATATATTCCTGCTATCTTGCCTGTCTCCCTTATCCAGCCTGACGGTGGAAACAAACCGTTTGGCACCAAAATCTTCTCCCGAGTGCTCCCCCCAGGAGCGATTCGTCGTGGGTGACTGGGAGGAGGGCAGGGTCCCTGCAGAAGGGCCTGGAGCGCTGCACTGAGGAATGAACGCAGTGTGAAAGCTGAAATCAAGCCTCAGTGCTCAGTGTGTAATGTGTGCCGTGAAAAGCCCGTGTGCCATGCTGGGACCGTGAGTTCCGGGTGGGAGAGGGAGAGGCAAGGGACCCTCCAAGAGCAGGGGATGGGAGGTGTTATCAAATTCAGGATGCGCGCTCTCCCAAACTTTTTTGTTTGTCTGATGGCCTTGGGCTTTTTCTACTGTAGCTTTCAAATCTCTGGCAAACAGCTCACTGCAGCTCCACATTTCAATCCTTTGGGGGTTAAATAAAATGAAGGTAGCTGTGAACTCTGTTCTCTTTCAAACTAATGGACTGTTTTTTCCCTTCCTTTTTCTGCCTCTCTCCCCATCCCTCCGCCCCACCCCTCCCAAATAGCCCCCTTTGTCCACTTTTATGAATTGAAACATGCACACACACTTGCACACGCAGGGAATCCTGCCCATTAATTAAAGGACTTGTCAGCCCCAATCCTGGATTCTTACAGTGCAGGAAATGTCTCCCCTTTTAAGTGCAAAACCATAACATTACCATTTCCCCAAGTGCTCTCTGTTTTAGGCTGCTTTCCTAATTAGAGGGATGATAACAGCCCTGCTGATTGGCATTATAAAAGCACTAGTTTGGCTTCATCTGTCCCAGGTGTGCTGTGTAATTTTTTTCTTCTCACCGTTTCAGAGCAGTACCTCTCTCCTTCATTGTTCCTTAAAGTTTTCATCTGAGGAATTAATACAGATAAAAAGACATTAGAAAAGAACCTCCACTGCCAAAGCTCATCAGTGGAACCTTTTATCAAAAGTACAAACTATACAAGTTAGTTTTTTTTTTACCCTTTTGTTTCTGAGGGTT
>VYZT01051677.1:15000-54998 GCA_013400735.1 Pomatostomus ruficeps | reverse complement strand
GGGGGGGCTGGTGGAGAGAGATGGGGGGGACACGCCAGGGGTAGGAACATAGCGAAGCAGCTCCGGTCCCTGAGATCTGGGTACATCTATTTGCTGTGCTGTCCCTTAGGGGGCTACAGCCTGCAGGGATGCTCTGGGCCAGTGAACAGAGAGAAACAAGCTTTTAGGCCCAATCTAGCTTTCAAAAAGAGAAGGGGAAAGAAGAAGAGGAATCTTTTGTTTGGTGTCTCTTGGCAATCGACTAGCCATGTTGGCCAAATTCTTTTAATCTGTATCACTGCTCCCAGCTGTGGAACTGCATTCCCATTTTTATTTTTTGCCTAGCCTCTTCTCTTTTCTTTTTTTTTTTTTTCCCATCACCTCCTTACCAACCCATATCCTTTATTTAGAAAGGAAAAAAAAATCAAAAATAATAAAGAAAAAAGCAGATTCCTCTGTAGAAGAAGGGGCAGGAGGTGAAGTTTAGTTATATACCATGGAAAATTAACTAAAAAGTATAGAGAAGAGACTATATTCAGAGTACTGAAATCCTTACTTTTATTTTTTAAAAAACCCCGAGTGTTATGGAGTTGCGGTTACTTTGTTGTGTTAACTACAGAAGCTGAGACTGTGTGGATGAATGGCATAGAACAAGAGAGCATAATGGAGGCAATCAACCGTTAGACTGGTTCACAATGCAATCCAGGCAATTAAAAGCTCACCAGAGTTTAAATGAAATGGTTCCACTTATTTCTGTGCACCACACTGCACAGGCTATTATTTATGTCTCTTTTTTTAATTATGATTTCCCTTAAACTGTCAAATAACTCAGAATAGCAGGGTCTCAAAGGCAATAAGAATTTTCTACAGAACAATTTACATGCCAATCTAAAACTAGTTACGACTCCTGATGTGCTACATATGAGTTCTGAAAGGTTTCTTAGCCTCTGAAACCTTAACTTTTTTTTTTCCCCAAGTCTGTGTGTGTTGCCCTGAATTACTGGAGCTCTGAATGCTATTAGGATGAAGCTACAAAGTGGGAAAGCATGAAAAAAGTATTCTTTTTATCTTCTCCTAGACCCCCAAGACTCTTGTTGACTGCATGATGTCTGTCGGTTTGCTTTTAAAGACTGATGCACACAATACTTAATTTGCTTCAAACTGATTTTTTAATTTTTTTTTTTTCAATTAGAGGCAAGTTGTCTCTTTTGTGCTGTTTGTGCCACTGTCCTTGGTAGAACTGTGTGCATGCCTCTGAAAAAGGGGGGGAGAGTGGTCTCTAAAAGTTTGTAAGTGATCCAGTGCATAATATCCAGCTCTTCCTCCCAACGACTGCCTGCACCACAAACAAGAACTGAGTTCTGAGTGTCTCACGCCACGCTTGGTGCCATCAGGGACTAACCCTGCTTGGAGATGCTTCTAAATCACTGGCACAATATAGTTCATTACAGCAAATCTTCATTCCCTTTGATTTTTGAGAAGGATGATGATTTGAGCGAGATGGATTTTTGCTTCTCTGCCTTCCCCGGGAGCCTAATTTAGCTTTTTCCAGCAACCTTTCCTCTTTATGATGAAATCATAGTTACAGATCAGTTGACAGTGTTTCATCACACGGTAATAACAATAAACAGGGAGGGGAGCCAGTTGCATCGAACTTATTTGGGGAGATCGGAAGAAATCTGAGAACCTGCGGGTTGGGTTATTAAGTTCTCCCTTCAAAAATCCTAGAGGTGGTGAATGGTGATGAAGTCTTACTCCTGACACAGCTCCACAGTTTATGTGCAGTATCCTGGGGACTGGAGCTGGAGGAAGGGAGGGAATGGAGGGAAGCATAGAGGAAGCCCTTGAAAGCATATTGGGGTGAAATAAAAAGGGTTTGTTTGACAGTGACAGACTAGGCACTGAAATTTCTCAGTTCTGAGAACAGATCTGCTCTGTGATGCAGAGCATGGGTAGGACTCTGCAGAACTGAAGGGAAAGCTGGGTTTGATTTTTTTTTTTTTTTTTTGGGTGGGAAAAAAGTAAGTTGAATAGTTTAAAAAAAACAGGGAAAAAACTAAAATAAAATTGTAATTTTAGTGGNTTGAAAGTGCTCCATAAGCCCTGCTTTCCTGGGGGAGGAGGAGAGGAAGGCAGCCAGGCAGCAGTGCTGTGCACTGCTACCTGATATTTCAGCAGTGAGCAGTTTGGATGGGTTTGTGGGTGCTGTCAGCCTCCGAAAGGGCCCTTCCCATGTCCTAGGAAATAAATGAGTACTTAAAGCGCAGCCTGCGAAAAGCTGGCTGACAGTAAGCTGCAAGGTATTCTTATTGCCAAATTAAGGGAGGGCTAAAAATACACGAGCACATATCTGAGAAGTGCAACTGCATTGGAGATCTTGTGGGAATGTTAAAGGGAAGAGAGATGGGCTGTGAGGTGATCCTGCATTAAGGTGGCTCATTCAATACAGGAAAAAAAAGTAATAAAATGTTCTGTTGTCAAAATAAGGCGATTTAAACAGCACATGTGAAGAAAAGGACGTTTTCAAATTCGGAGATATGTCAGACACTTCTTGACTTTGTTTAGAACCCTTCTACACTTCAAAAAAAGCAGATTTTTTTTTTTTTACAATGAAGCAGTAGTTTGAGGATTTTAAAATAATAAAATAGAACCAGCTTCATTGCAAGTAAAGTGAGAAAAGATCAGATCTATGAGAGGAGAAAAGCATTCCTTCCCTCCAAAAGCTGCTGCAGATTGAATCCCTAATCTGAAGATGCTGCCAGTAGGGTGCCAGCATCACCTTCTCTCTCTGCCTCAGGAGAACAGAGATGCAGGGCTGCAAATACTCCTTCCATGGGGTGTTTGCCCCTTTTCGCTTGTCCCTACAAGAAGGGCTTGGGCTAACCAGTGTGAATGACAGGGCTCTGCCTACTTTACTCATGTAGGAAATATCTCGAAAGCTGTGCAGGCGATGTGCAAGCTGCGGTTTTATTTGTAATACAATAAACGTCATGTTTGCAGCATATACCTCGGGAATTATCAGGCTTGATTACTGCAATCTGCTCAGACATTCACTTGTTTGGCCGTGTTTCTGTGGCATCTTGTTCCCTTCAGACAGGACAGTAGATCAGCCTGGATCAGAGACTGTCAGCCTCCACTCTCTAACCCGCTTCGTTATCAGGCGATGAAATTTTTACATCAAGATTTTTTTCTTTAAAGCCTTTAACTGTGTTAGCTCCTAGTTTATTTTGGTTTCCCTCGAACTAAAGATTAAAGTCCTACAACAGCCCTTCATGCTTCTAAACTTTTTTTTTACTGAGTTACAAGAAGTTTATACAGATCCTGGCCGATTTTATGCACTTGTCCTCCACATGGCCAAAGAGAGGGTCTGGGGATAAGCCTGTTGTTGGCATCTAGAGGATATTTACACTCTACTGTGATAAACAGCATTACAGATTAAGGCTTTTCAACCAAGTGATGTTATTAGAGTTTCAGCAGGACTTCCCTGTACAGTCTGGTATAGGTTCCTTACCAAAAATCTCTGATATTTTCCCCACTTTGAGTCATTTATTTGTCGTCGTGTTACTTTGCTGTTTCATGGATGTACCCTGGGTTCAGGGGAGTCAGCTGTCAGTTGAAAATACTATAAAGGCTCAGCCTTTGTCTTGTGGTGCTTTCTCAAGAGGAAATGTGTGTGTTTGTTCCCAGATCTGCCACAGACCCTGGAGCCCTGTGCAGGTCGCTGGATCTCATCTTCCCCCTTGGGAATGAGAGATCTTAGGAGTCACTACGTGGTGGGGAGCTGTGAGCATCAACAGGGGAGTGATGGGAGGGCAGCACTGACAATTTCTATACTGACTGATAGAAAAACACAAACCTTACACTTTTGTCATGAGCTTTAGGTGCCATGCAGAGGCACTGCCGTGGCACCTTGGGGTGTCTGCTCGCAGAACTGCCTCTGTGTGCTCCTCCACCACACAAACGTATCTCTCCGAGGCGTGCAACTGGCTTTGTGGCAAAGAGGGCAGCAAGGCTGTTTTGCTCTTGTGGGTCTAATCAGAATTACTATTTCTAATTCAGTCATCAGCTTTGCAGGTGGAACTTGGGAACACTGGAAAGTCACCTAACTGGCCGTGCAGTGGCTGCACTCCACATGGATTCTGTGTGTTCTACGTACACCTGTGTGGAGATCCCTGGCATGCCTCAGCCTCTTGTCTTTGTAGCCTTAATACCCATAAAGGCACCCTCTGCCAGTGCTTCAAAGGTTTTTGTGTTTTTCTTATGAGAGATTTCAAAAGAAAAAGCAAACACAAACCAAACCGACCTCAGCTTGTCTGTGTTCCAGATCCCTGAGCCTGCCTGTGTGTAGTGGGGTGCTACAGCACCAGCCAAGATCTGCTGATGGAAGCTGGGTCTGCCAAGCTTTCTTAACTCTAGGTAGTAGAACGTTCATGTTGAGGGGCTCTTGAATTTGCTTTTCTTTGCTATGAAACTCTATTTGACCTTTCCCAGTCTTTTCATGATAATAGGGTTCCATGCCCCAAATGCTGGAGTAGGATTTGCTTGTTGGCAGCAGCATTCGTTCCCCAGTCTTGACAAATTCTCATTGCAATATTCAGATATGCTTTAGTGAGTAGCCTCTTCTTTAAGTCATGTCAGTGGCTTTAAAACAGTGAGATAACCTAATATTGAACAGCATGTCAGTTCTTCCTTTCTCTCATGTGCCTGTTTGATGTCCACTAAAACATCCACAGGGCTGTTATTTTGCTTACCCGAAGAAGTAACTTTCAGAGAGTGAGTCTGAGCGCACTGGGCTGGCAGTTCCTGCAGCCAACCAGAGAGACCAGCCTGGGAGCACTTTAGGGCACTGACCTCTCACCATTTACTGTAAAGCCGAGGGCAATTGATTTTTGAATGGATCCCTGGAAGCTGGCTGTGTTGCTCTGAGTAACATCACTCAACTGTGTTCCACTTTTTGCCAGTTCTGTCCATTTAACAGGGTTTCAGGTGTTTGAATGGTTTTTTAAATGCTCTCAGCTATTACATCAAAAGGTGTACATATACTTAATGGGCACTCCTGTACTCCTTGTCCCAAAGTAGCTGTTGGCTAAAACTGGGATTGGAAAGTGGGGCAGCATTTCTATTTTTTTTTCTTGATAAACTAGAAACTCTTTGTCCTTGTGCAGATTATTTTAAGGGTTCAGATTTTTCAGAAGGTCCTTACGCTGTAGGTTGTGACTGGCGTTGCTGGTACTGAAGTCTTTGGAAATCTTATCGCCTCATTAATGTCTAAAGAGAACCAAAATATTAAGAAACCAAAACATCCTCCTGCCAGCATCAAAATTTCTGTGTTAAATCTCCCAGAAACTCTTTCCCTGTGCCTCCAAAAGCTTCAGTCTTCTTTAGAAACTGAAGTGCTTTTATATTTTATAAAGATAGTACAAATAAGTCCAAATGTGTGGATTTAACTATGTTTGCCATATAGATATCCTGTTTATTTAAATTTTAGGTTGCTGAATATTGGAGATATGTTGTTTATTTGAATTTTGGTTTGCTAAATATTGGATACTGTGGCTGAAATTGGATGACTTTTCAACTGAACGGTTTTAATATTTCATGTTATTTTTTTTAACCTCATTTCTTTTCAGCAAAGAGACCAGGTAAATGAGGTGTTAAAGAGAAGCTGTGGAACTTAGAGCGGTGGAAGTTTCTGCTCTCAGATTTATCTTAGCCTTGTTTTCAGCTTGCTGTGGACTGACTAGGATATTTTATCCTATCTACACCATTGACTTTTAAATGAACTGGGGGTGGGGGGGAGCGGCGAGGTGCAGGAAGGAAAGGGCAGGAGTTTTTGTACTTGAGAGAATATCTGTTTTCACTCTTCTCTTGTCTTACTGTGTTTCAGGTATACAAATGCTCTCAGTCCAGCCAGACACCAAGCCGAAAGGTTGTGCTGGCTGCAACCGTAAGATTAAAGACCGATATCTTCTAAAGGCCCTGGACAAATATTGGCATGAAGACTGCCTGAAATGTGCCTGCTGTGACTGTCGCCTGGGGGAGGTGGGCTCTACCTTGTACACCAAAGCCAACCTTATCCTTTGCCGCAGAGACTATCTGAGGTAGGTCACAGCCTTCTTCCGCTCGCTGGCAAAAGTGGGAGATCTGTTCAGTCCTCCCCACGGAGCTACTCTCGCACAAGCAGGGCTGCAAGGCTGAGCATGTGTGGAGATGAGGAAACAAAAGCTGAAATAGGGAGATTGAATTAAAATCTGAATTAAAAAGCTCACACAGCCAGGTTGTCGAGGTGGTTGCCAGGTTTTTGATGCTGATACTGGTGTAGAAGAGAGTAATTCCCCCCATGCTCCCCACGGCACTGTGCTCCCGGGGAGCTGGTGGTCTCCTGCTCCCCCTCCTCCTCCTGGCAGCACAGTGGAGGCCAGGTGTAGCAGCCTGAAACCAGACCTGTGGTTTTCACCGAGCTTCAGAGCAGGGTTTGAACCCTGCAAGTGAGGGGTGTTTCACCCATCTTCGCTTTTGTCTTCTTGCTTTGCCGAGGGATTTCATTTGTTGCACTCAGGCTTTTATGAAAGTTGCTTAGAAGCTGGACCAGGATGACCAACTGACTTCTCTGTTTTTAATAACAATGTGTTTGACTTCTAATCTGCTCTGCTCCTGGTTTCAGCTGGTGACCCGGGTGGGATGCTGGCTAACCTGTTGCCACTTGTTAGAGGTAGCAAATCAGCACCTGCTTTTCTATCTTCCTGTTTGGACCTACGTTCTCAAAAGTATTTGAGGAATAATTCAAAGTACTGATGAGAAGCACCAGGATAGTTTGTCTGCAGCTTGTGTGTCAATAGGGCTCCTTTGCAGGATATAAGTTTAACTGGAAATTTAGTCTCCCTGGGCTCTCAATAGTAAATAGAGAGAAAAGGCTCCTCTGGGGTGATTCCGAGCACCTATTTCCTGTAGTAGCACCTTTCCTCTATTCCCTGTGGAGGAGGTCTAATGAGACTGGCTGCTCCAGGCTAAGGTGAACTTCTGGGAATATTTCTTCTGCCCCTTTAGTGAAGCCTTTTCCTTTTAAAGGGACATTGAAGTCGCTAATACATTTAGCGGGGGAAAAAATTAAAGTTCTTTTTGAATGCGTTAACTTCCAAGTTCAGCTGAAGTATAGGTATCAAAGAGGAGGTTCCCACACATGGATCCGCTCCCAGGTTACACACCGTGGACAGGCTGGAACAGGAGTCAAGACTAAAGCACTAACAACTGTTGATACTCTGGCTCTCCACGTAACCACCTCTAGAAAAGGAGTGGAACAAAACCCTTCACAAATGCACTGGGCATTTGTTGAGCTGGGGCTGAAAGGCAGATCAGGTTCTTCAGATGGGCTTAGACTGCTTAATGGCAAAAGTACTCTGCTACCTGTTAAGGCTCTGAATTGAGCCCAAGATAGAGTGCTGGGAATTCAGCATAGAGGCTGCATCTTAAACCCATTGTGTTAAAGCTGCCAAAGCAGTAGGTAACAAAACCTCCCTTTTAAAAACTGTTGGAATAGAAGGGAATTGTTGCCCATGAACCAAAGTCGCTTGTGGTCTTTAGATGAGTGTGTGCAGAGAGGGTTTGGAAAAGCTTTTGGTGGGGGGAAGTAATATCCCAATTTTTAAAACCCATTTTAATAATCTTTACACAACAAATGTCTGCAGGAGCGAGACAACTGCTATGGCTGTTTCATCTGAGCTCCAAATTTACTGGAGACTTTGAGCTTACTGAATCTCCCAAGTGCTAGTGCAGCAGATCTAATGTTTTGAAATCAAATGTTTAAAATGAAAACCAGAAATGATATATCAGTAAAGATATGAGCAAAGCATTCTCCAGCACAGATGCATTCACACACACTCTTGCTCTCTGGTCTTTGAAGGTTTAACAGGAGTAAGTATTTTGCTAACAGATTGTTAAAACTCATATTAAGTGATTCAGGAGACTTTTTTTTTTTTTGGGTGTGTCATGATCGCATTCAAAACTGCTATTTCAGTTATTTCTTCGTACACAACACGTTTTACTTTCACACGTGAAACCAGCATACATGAGAAATCATATAATTGGTTTTAAGATGTTTCTGATTTTTGTCTCTGCTTTATTGAGTTTTAACGAAGCTATTTCATTATGATTTTTTGAGTGATATTTGTGAGTGCATAGATTTAAACTTGGTATTTACACTAAACTTCAAACTGATGCACTTAAGGTAATTGCAGATAGTCATTTGCCTCATTGCATCTTATCTACTTAGTTATGCAGTGAACCTATAAAAGTGATCTTTTTAATGCTAATGTACAAACTAGTTAAATTTTCCCTAGCTTTGTAGTCAAATAGGCTTTCATATTTAGCAACCCACTTGATATGAATTTAAGGAACAAATTGCATTGTACTAATGATCACATTAGAGTTCGATTATGGTTTCAAACTATCTTCTTAGGGGTTTTTTTTGCTTTTTAACCATAAAGGGAGTCTTTGCTGCGTATAAAACTGTTCTGGCTTCCTATTAATTTATGTGGTGCCCTCTAGAGGATATGTGGCTTGAACGAGACTATAAAGAACAAAATTGCTTATTAACTTGTCTCTCAGTGTTCATTATGCCTTTCAATAAGACAGGCATTCTACAGATGCTACAAGCAGTAACGTAGCCAGTTTGGGTGCTTCAGCTCTGGCGTTTAACTTCCCAAACAGTGTGATTGTGCCTTTGCCTGTTTGTGAAAATACTTCCAGTGTCTTTCATTTAGAGATGCCTGCCAAAAACACTACAGCCTCCATCAGCCCTGATGCATGCTCTGCTGCTGCAGTTGAGCCCTGAGGTCCCCCCTTCAAGCTTCTCATAAATACTCTGTATCTTCAGAACTTCAAAACTTGCTTTGCTTTAGCTGTCTCCTTTGGTAAAATTAGTTAATTATACTATATTAAACCATTCTTCTCTGGATTGGGAGGGATTGAGGGAATGGATGGAATCTTTAATGAGGTAATGAGCTTGAAAGATGCTCCGGGTGTGAGAGGCTTTGCCCTAGAATCTGATCCGTGTAAGGTTCTGCGGTGGTTCCCGAGGTGGCGTACGACACCAGGGTGTCAGGGTGGCCGCAGCAGGAACGAGCTTCCTTTTGTTAACGAGGATGGGAACTGACTGGAGTAAAGAAAAGGCTCAGTGTTAGAAATAACACACTCCGCGAAAATGATATGCAGAGTATAATTCCCCTGCAGGCTTCTGTCTTCTGCTTATACACTCCTGGGTTAGAAAGTGAAGACTTAATTTAAGGAACTTAGGTTTACGCCAATATTTCAAGTCCATTTATAGTAAGTGAAATATGCAAGAACTTTTTTTTCTCCCCTTTCTTTCCTCCAGAGCTGTGTGGTGACATCTTAATGCATCAGCCTATCCTGCTCTGTCCTCTCCTCTGACTGGCAGCATGTCCATTTACAAGCACAATATTCCCTTTGAAATCTGTCATTACTGCCATTAATGACCAGTCATTATGTTAACAGCCCTTGGGCTGTTAACATGTCAAACTGGTTGTTAACTGGAATGTTATTACTTATTTAAACCACAGGTATGGGTTGTGTGAAATGTGCTTTGGTTGCACGTTCTGGGCTGCTTCTGCTCAAAACAACAGGGAAACAGCAGAGCGTTTGCCTTCGGGGTGCCAAGGGATTTGCTTTCTGTTCCATCTGCTCATTTGATTTCTGCATATTTGTGAGGTTCTCCTACCCCTGGGCAGCCTCCTAATTTCAGGTGCAACTGTGCGCAATCCCTCCCCTCAGCCTTGCCTGCAAATGGGCAGCCATGGATGTTTCCAGATGTACGGTAACGCCTGCTGCACATTTGAGATTAATATCTGGCCCCTGGAAGTGTAAAATAAAAGACCGACAATTACATGTAACTCAGTTGTATTAAATAATGAGCTTCCTCGGATGCAGCAGAAATATGAAAGTACAGCTGTGCTAAGCTAGTTGCAATGTAGGTCAATCACCCTTTTCACTTAGGTTTTTAACTACACAAACCCCGCTGAGCGACCAATGACTACAAAGTGCTGTTTCATTCCTATTTAATTTTGGCAGCATTTTACTGAAGAGCAGGCATTCATGCAGCTAAATGTATCTTTGCCGTTTCTGGTTTTAACTCCAGCTCCATGACACTAAATGTTGGAGTGCATATCTCTTAGTAAACACAAAGAATATGGTTTCTGATATATGTATTTTTTTTCCCAAATCCATCTCTTAACATGGAAATTGAATTAGAACTTTTATTACTTTTTGCATAATTTCCCCAGCCAGGCAAGCAAGATCATAAGAAAAGGATTAACAAAACTAATACATTGGGGTGAAATTTTTGCCCTTAAACACACTGAGAACCTTATGGAGAATAGGGAGGATGATGACAGAAAGTCTACCCTCTCCCCCCCACCTTCCCCCTCCACCTTGGTGTTGACGTTATTTGTAAATATACTGCAGGCTTTATAAGTACCACTGAGCAGCTGTGGAAATGAGTAGATCATTATTCCTGAAGGAAGGGATAAAACATGTTGGGTTTTTTCTCTTCCCTACTTGCTGGTGGAAAGACCTGAGAAAAGCCAAGTCTCTAAAACTGGCCATTGGAGAAGATCTTGTAAATAATGAGACTTGACTACAGAAAGTAAAGTGTTCAACCATAAACATAAAGATGCTTTCTCTGTAAAATATTTAGCCTCCATGCAGACTGAAAAGAGCAGAATTTGGGAAACAGCTTTTTCCTGTACGACTGCTCGCATCGCACTCTAAAGGCAATTACTATTTTAAAAAATTACTGTGTAGGTGTACTTACAGACTTAAAATGTCTTGTGGCCTGGTGCTGATTAGCAGATCCCATTCCTCTCTCATGTCCCGGGCAGTGTTGCAGACACCTGAGACATCAGCTTGCTTAAATGCACGTGTAAATACTCTGTGTGGATATTTTCATAGGTAGTGGGTTATAGATTGTTTTCAAAATGCCTCCTCAACATGTTTCCTGCCCAGCTTGATTACATAAGGGTAGACCTTTAAAGATTTAAGCACTCTGGGTTTTCAGGAATATTGAGGTATTTATGGAAGTGAGGTTTGAGAGCTCCACTTTCTTCACTAAAGCTTTTTAGAACTGAACCCTTATTTATACACTAATATCCTTGTTGCAATGCGTTAAAGCATTCAAGGGACTAGTAGTTGGGAGGAATATGCCTTAAAAATATTTTAAAATACTTTAAAAAATGGTAGGTGTAGCGATTCATTTGTTCTAATTTTGTTGTGTGCAAAGAATGTTCTAAATTTACATAAAATGGTATCATTTAGTGTGTCTTGGAAAGAAGAAAAAAAAAGGCAAGAATGCTCTGTCTTCCACTAATTTCCCAAGGTTTTGAAAACCTCCAAACACCTTAACAGTTTTTGAAAGGGATAAGGAGAGTGATGCACACACGCACAGTTAATCCACCCAACTTGCAAAGAATAATGCTTTTGATTTAGTTACACTCTGGCTAGTTTAGCTTGTTCTTATTTTAGTTCATCTGTGATAGCTTTTAATAAGAAACATTCAATTAAGCTGTTAAAATCGGTGTTTAAGTCATGTTGAAATGCTGTGAAATGTGTGTACTCAAGTTTGACGCTCTTCAGCAATTCCATGTGTCTCCCCGTATCTGCTGGTATTTTTCTTCAGAGCTGCCAAATTTCTTAATAATTGTGTTATTTTTAGTGGCTTAAAATACACAGTTTAATTTTCAAGAATGTGAATCTTCCCTCTTATAGGGCTCCTTGAAAACCAGGCGCTTCTCGTGTGTTGTCAAAATACCTCATTAATCCCCTGGAAACGTTCAAAGAATTTCAGGAGACTTTTCAGATGAAAGTACCGTGCCTCTTAAAGCCTGTCCTACAGCTCTTCATTACAGTACTACAGGGCCGTGGATTTTGATGGAAAATTATTTCACTACAAAGGTTTTTGCCAATAGAGAGCAGCTCAGTAAAGCTTAATAAAAGCAGTGATTTTGGGGGAAGCCGAAGTAATTCTGCAGTGCCAGAGGATGGGATAACGTTCCTGGCAAAAGAGCAACAATTTTATACTTCTGCTTAGTGTTTCCTGTAACCTCTTTTAAAAGAAATGCAACTTCCTTGTTTCCATCCTTGCTAATTTTTTGTTCTCAGAAGTGACTTTGTGACTAGTACTTCTTATGAAGTATCTTCAAAATAATACCCATATTAAAGTTATTGACTTCAGAAGTAAATGTTAGCAACTACATTGTGACATGGGATTTGATATCCAAGGTTTAATTGGAACATTTCTGCATTTTTAACCAGAAGCACATGTGAAACAAAGCATCCATGCAAAATGTGGCAGAATAATATTTACTTCTAACAGCCTAACACAGAGATGCCTTTAAAAAGTTCTGATTTCTGTTACCTATCTTAAAAAAATACACATTTCTATTTTTTTATTTGTTCGAAATTTTAATTAATTTTTGGGGACATTTTACAGAAAACTGAAAAAAAAAACCCTCAACTCTCTATCATATAATTATAAGAAAAGAACTATTACTGAATTTTGTTACTTTCTATTTACTGCATTTTTCAAGTCTTCCAGAAAAGATATGGCATTCCTTCTAGATGTGAATGCTCGAATAACATGTTAAAATCAAGATGGGTTAATATTGTTACACACTTTTTTTAGCCCTCCTGACTTTAGAAATTGCTCTCTTTTTTAATTTCTTACTGCAGTTTGGTACATTCATGGTGGATTTGTAAACCAAAATGCACAACATGTAATTCTCAAAGGGTTTCCAAATGAAACTGGTCTTAACTATCGCCAACCTTAAGAATCCATATTTTGGGAATACCTTATTAAATGCATTATCTTTCTGATGACTAATATCCCAATGGATTCTTTAGTATGCTAGTGGATGACCTTTTCATAAATGTAAGTAATAGTTATACATTTGGGGGATTTTTGGGCAAAATATTCTGGAATTTTTGCAGACACAAATATCTGCAGCAATGAGTCTGCCTTCTCAAAAAGCTTTGCATGTGCTACACCTCCTTGCCTGTAATTCTGGTGCTGTTACTTTCCATCTTCCTGAAGCTGCTTCTTGCCTATCCTGAGTCAATTGCCCTTGGGTCTCCTTGCATCTCATTGGGACATTTAGAAATGGCCGTGGAGATCAGCAGATCCTTCATTTAAAAGAGCAAACAAAGGATGTCCAAGCCATCCCTGGAAAGGTGCATCCTTTTTAGCTATATGCATGAATCTATCAAATTATATACAAATCTTTCAAGTCGTGTCTACATCTCTGCACCTCTGTTTGGTGTGATATTTACACGTAGAGATCGTGGGGGAATTCTGCACCCCACCTTCTGCAGGTGCTCACAGGTGATGATCATGGCCTCACCTTCTCTGAAACAGCTGAGACTGAGTTTAAATGAGTGCTGGCCTTGGAGCATTTTGGCAGCCCCGTGGCACTCGACATGGTCAGTTGGAGGATTAATTTAGGCACGTGCTGAAATGTTGGGATGGAGTGCCAGCATGAGGAGTCCACCATCCAGTCCCTCTCCCCACCTGACATCAGAACTGGAGCTCCCAGCAGCTGGAGAGCATTTGGCTCCTATTTTCCAAAGAGCACAATGATCCCAATTATTAGCTGCAAGATATTTTCCTTTGGGATGGGAGTGAACCCTGTTGATCTATTTTACAGCAAAACACAGCACAGGGGAACTTCTCATGAGCAGAAAATCACTGCTTTACATGAAGAGCAGAGTGTGTTTGTCTCTGGAATGATGTTCCTTGGGATATTCCCCTGCAGGTCTTGAGTGAAGTGGCATTCTCTAGTAGTGGAATTCAAACTTTTCATCTTTTCATTTGCAAAAATTATAATATCTTATGCTGGCACACAGCAGATGAAAGTGACAATTGCATTTAGGAGGTGGGAGGTAAGAGCAGGGAACATTATGGATTTTATTGTATCTTTTTTACAGTTTTGGAGTGGGGAGGTGAGAGTTAGTGAGAATATCAAATTGTGCATTTGAATATGCTGTAATTGATGTATTGGACTAATTAAGAAAACTATCGTAGACTAGATAGTAAATGGAGCCTTGCTCTTGAATTGCTGCTATCACAGCTTTGTTTTTAACAAAGCTTGAACCTTTGGACTTTGTACAGAAATAATCACATCTCTCTTGATATTCTTATATATATCTTAATATAGTGTTCAAAATGCTTGAGAACCCAACCTGATTATTGTCCATGACAAGCGTCCAAGCCATAAATATCAGTGTAGTCAATCTCTCAGGTTTAAGCTTAGTGGACAGTATTTATTACACTGTGACCCTGCACTGAACAGCATTACTGATCCACCAGGGGATAAAATAAATGTTATTTTATTCTAGTATCATTTCTTTGCAGATGCTTTAAAGGGAAATATGTATTAGAAAAAAGTTGATGTAAATAGTTTTAATAATTAACTGCTTGTGTAAATATGTTCACTCTAAGAAACAGAAGAATTTATTATTCTTGATCAAATTCTAACAATAGTTCCAGTAACAATCATTGAACTTGGTTTGGTCTTTTAGATACACTTTAAGGAAGGATTTCCAGGTAGGGATAGTTCAAGTGAGTTACAGGCTGCAGATTAGGCATGGAAATCACAATCACTGTGAATTATTTTCTTATCTTCTGTCACTGTGGTTGTTTCTACATAAATCTTGGGGTTTTTTCTGAAGTCAGGACTGAACTCAGTTCAGAGCTACTACTCTTTCTCAAAATTTGTCTTAAAAATTATGATTTTAAGGCAATAGAAAACTTAAAAACTCATTTCCCCATAAAGAACAGACTTCCTTTCTGCCTTTCTAATTTATGTTAAACAAATTTGACACAAAATTCAGAAGTGTCTAGGATCTGAGGTTTGGATTTACAAAAACAACCTTTTCAAAGGAGTCTTCATAAGCCTAATGTGTCTGCCTGCCTTACACAAAGTATTAAGCAGGAGGAGGGCAGGAGCAATAACAAACTGCTCTGCACTAGTTTTTGCTGCCTTCCTGACGTAATCTGCAAGCTGATACATTTAAGAATGCTCTGTATCAAAATAAAATTAAACTAATCCTACAAACGTGCACCACACGCATGACTCGGTGCACCCCGAATAATCCTACTGAAAGGGTATAGGGCCTGTTAATTTAGAAACGTGCCAAATATTTACAATTAGAGTGGCTTTGTGGGCAAACCCCTCTGGAATTGCTGTGTCCTTGTTTGTGTGCTACTGACAGCCCTCCTTGGTCCAGGAGAAGCTCAAACCCACGGCTCTCATGCTGGCCAGGCACCTTGTTGCCGTGGCTGGGGTGTCAATCAAAGTTCTGACACCTGTGACAACCTTGCCGTGTTCGTCTGTGTCGGGAAGGATGGTTATTTGTATGCTAATCCTACGTACACTGCCCCAAATAACACTACTGGGCGATGATTTAATGGCCCAAGTCTCTGCAACCCATTGGTAGCTCATGGGCTCTGCTCTGCACAGCTTTCCTGGGAGACAACAGCAGGAGGGGAGACAAAACTTTACTAGAGCCCCGAGGTTTTGTGTTGATGCTTGTGAACCTTGGGTTCTCGAGTCACTTTCTCTTTGTGCTCCAAAACTGCACCAATGAACATGTGCTGTGTACTTAGCAGCTTTAGCCTTCTAGATGAGTATGTTCATTTTTATTAAGATACTGCATTCATGCTTTTTTTATGTTCCATATAGTAATAAAAAAAATTAAAATCCAGCATGACATTGAATACTTACAACGGGGCCACTAAAAAGTAAATTAAAATGTATTCTTTCTGCTCAGAACTTCACTTACTAAAACAATCTTAGAACCTAGAGGAGACGCTGCGCACGCTGCAGCAAATGTGCTGGTTTTAATGTGCCTGGCTGCAATCTGAAGTTAGCCAAGAGCACTTCCCCCAGCACCTCCTCACCTAATTCAGTCATAATGCGGAGTGAATTGCTGGGGAGAGAGTCGGAGAGCAAAACAAAGACAAAGGGCTGCTCCTTGAGCACACATCCAGCACTGGGTGTCTTCTGTGCTCTCCTGAGCCCTTTTCCTACCACCCCTGCTGGGTCTCAGACAGGGTCCCAATTCCTCCCTGTCCCAGGTAGAGCACAGCCTGAGCATTTTCCTGCACTCCCCATAACAGCGCCTTGCTTTATTCACCCTATTCCTCGCAGGCTCTCAAGTGATAATTACAGGTAAAACACACAGACGTGTTTTAGAAGCACCCTTGAAATGGGCAAGGTAGGTGGTAGCACCCAGAGCAACTTTTCCAACAACTTGGCCGTGGGATTATATGAAAGAGAGCACAAGGAGCAGAACCTCCCCCTGCTGTGGTGAGGAGCTGCTTGTTTTCATCCACCTCTCTTCTCTCCTTATACAAATATCCCTTCTCTGCTACAAGATCTCGGAGGTTTACTCTGAATAAAAGCCAGTTTATATTTGCAAAATTTACTGTAATTTGTCAGATTATCAGTCTTGGTAGGTATGTAGTGTGTCTGAACAAATAGCTCCGGGGCTAACTATCCTGAGTAATCTTGTTATTAATCACATAATCTCACTATGGTGGCAGATAAACAGTTTTCTTCGTGACCTGTTGAAAAAGTAATTTTGATCTATTTTATATATTTGCTTGTATAAATATATGTGTAAGGTTATTTTAGCAGACATACAACCACTTTATAATTTTGTCCGATGCTTTCATTTTAACCACCATAAATCCTTTTCTTCTGAGACCCATCTCTTTCTCCTCATCCTTCTGGTTTTAAGGTGTGCTTTGCGCAAAAGTTAGTTCTTGCCACCAACTCCCACGTGCCTCCTGTCTGGCTTATTTGTGTAGTGCTGGCAATATTATATAACCAAGTATACTGTTGCTTTTAGCAGAGGATCAAAAAGCTGGTATAGGGGACAAGTATTTCCTATCCACTCCCCCTCCTCCCCCTTCAAAAAAAAAAGAAAAGGGAAGAAAAAAATTGGAATGAGAAGAAAACAGATTTAGAAAATGATTGCAAGCAAGTTAAGGTGCCCAGAAAAAAATCTTGCCTAAGTGGAAAGATGTGATTTTTGTCACTGGAAGCTGGGAAACCACTATCCCTGCACGGCACTCTAGAACTCACCCTCTTAGCCCCAAATTTTGAAGAACTGTTTTATGCATGGTTTTAAGCCCTGGTTCTTTGGCTCCTTCAGCTCTAGCTGACCTCTTGTGGAACCAAACCCAGCCCAGAGCTGGGGTGTTTGCTGAGAAAAGGCTCCCTGTGCTACAGGAGCTGCCAGCAGTGCTTTGCTGCCCAGGCTGGGTGGTGACATCAGAGATGGCACCTTCCTGACAGGGGGAACAGAGCAGGTATTGCCATTGTCCTTGCTGTCTCCTTCTTGGTTTGCTACAATGACAAAAAAACCACCAAACAATCCAATTTGTGAATTCATCCTCTCTGCAGTGCTGCTTGCTGAAGGCAAAGCTGCTGCTGGGTGGAGGATGCACTGTGGTGTTCTGTGTCTGCCCCTGCCTCAGGGGCAGGGCTCTGATGATCCCTCCAGTCCCCCTTTCCTTCTGCTGTGCACAAGGGGGAGGAGGAGGTACAGCTCAGCTTCTTATACGAAGAAGCAAGAGAAGTGAAAGGATTAACAGCTGCGCCCCTTTCCGTGCTTCCCCTGAAATTTCAGAATGCTGAAAGATGACAGATGCGTCATGCCAGTGTAGGTGACTGTCCTTCCTCATCACTGAAATTTGGGAGGAAAATTATTAAATTGCAAATTTAAGAAAACTTGTCAAGAGGAGACATCAGTTGTCTTTAGATGGGACCCCTGCTTTCTATTCCTAAAACTAAATGCAGTCACCAAGACATCTGCATCTGGACAGATCACTCTTCCGTAGATTTGTAGTCTTGCTGTCAGCTTTCCATCCTCCCTCTGCTCAAAATGAACACCAGCAAACTGGGCAACTCCCCACTTTTTAGTGATTGGGAAAGAGTGACAGTTTGTGTGCTCCAAACTGAGTGGTTTTGCTGCAAGATTAATTCTGGAGATCTTCTGTCATTTTGGATGTGGAGGAAGGGACGGGGGGGCTCTGTGTGTGTGTGAGCAGAGGCTGCCCATTGCATACAGGAGTTTTGGTAAGGAAGAAATCCCTATTGAGAGCAATCCAACATTCCTCTGTGTTCTGCCTTGCTGCTGCCACAGCTTCCCCCTCCTTCAAAAAAAAAAAAAAACCCCACACAATTCAAAAACCACAAGAAAAAGGTCTTACCTCGTTGTACTAGCACCACATGCAGCAAGGCAAAAGATGGCTAAATTATGGCAGCAGATATTTGGCTGTGCCAGCTTTAAAAGGTCACCACCAAAGCTCAAGCATGGAAAAATGTTCCAGTAAAGGGGTAACAAAGAAGAAAGGCCTGAATTCAAAGCATGTTGCTGTATTTGTCCCCATATAAATGATGTCTAGTCACACGCATGATATTTGTATCAAATGTTGCTTCTCATGGTTCTAACTACATTGAGCATGCTGTTGTTGCTTCCTTAATGCAATCTCCAAAGGTCAATCAAGTTATAGAGTCAGGCTGATGAGATTAGATATTACTTTAAAAAATGACCAAAAAAACTGTGTTTGGAGAAAGGCCTGAACACGGCTCCAATATAATTCTGTCTGGTTTGCACCAGGTCCCTGGAAACACCGTGTAACTGAACCCATCTCCTTTAGCTCCAAGAGTGCTTTCTCATTCTCTGGTGATAGCTGAGGTATCTGCATGTTCTTGGGGAGAGCTGAGGGAGTCTTCCGGGCGCAGGACAAAAATAAAATGACACGTTCAAGTGCTTTTTTTAATGCTCCGGGGAGATTTTACTATCTGAATTGTGTGCAGTGAGCAGGGATTTTTCATTTCATACATCATTCACGACTTGCTGCAGCGATTCCAAAAAGTCCCACAAGCCGAATCGCTGCTTGCACCAAAGCACAGAATTTCTAGTTTGTGACTTTTAACAATGGATGTTAAAGTTTTTTTAAGGCTTCACCCAAAATTTGTGGTGGGGAGGTGCAAGAAAAGCAGCCATGCCTGAGGATAGTGAGGGATACACAGGAATGACCATGGCAAAATCCAGCCTGCTTTTAACTTCCCTTCCTTGTTCTCCTATTGCTCTGAGCTTGTTGCACAAGAGAGGTGAGCAGGTCCCCAGCTTTGTCTTTAGCCTACACATGAAAGTCTCATGGCAGCACTAGCCAAGGACTTTGTCTTAAGTTGGGCTGTTGCACTGATGTAGAGCTGTGAGCAGCATGTGAAGTTTGTCTCTGTTTTTACCCCTGCATGCATTTATTTAGGAGTAGTCAACACCTTTTCCAACACTTGCAAAGTGTCTGGGATGAAATGCTAAAGGTGAGGTGATTAAAATCAAGTTTTATGAGTATATGTCATCTTTAGAGGCTTTGTAGCAAATGCATGAATATTTAATTGCTATAGTAAAAAGCAGGTGGGGGCAAACCTCTTCTAGCAATGTCACCTGTGAATGCTGAAGTCAGCCTGGCCTTCTGTGTTTGTCGGTGGAGCTGAAGTGAATGGATACACAAGGCTCTGGACAGATGGGTGAGCATCTTGTTCCATAGCAATTACTGCACGTGTGCCCACCATGAGCTTCCTGGCTGCTTCTGTAGTCTCAAGAAATCAAGCAACCTAATTACCTGGCAGTCCTTATAGGTCAGCTGTGTTAAAGACAGAGTTTTAACTAATGCCTCAACATTGCATTCTTTAGAAATGAAGGGATGGAAATGGGTCAAATAATTACTTTTTGTTTGTTTGTTTGTTTTTTTGGTGCAGAGAGAAGGGCAATTGAAACCTCTGGCCTCACAATGTGAGAAAGTGGGAGAGGTCTGGCTGCAGAGCTGAAACATAATGCCTGGATGGGCAAAGCAGTGAAGGCTCTGGGCAGTAGCTCTCTGAGCAATGTTGGCTGCTGTGGCAACACATAAGATTCTCTCTCAGCCTCTCTGGTACTTTTTTTTTCTGATGGCCTCCTGTAGCCCAGTACCATTCTGCTCCTCATCCTTTCTCTGCATCCCCGGCCTAGGTTTTCCAGTTTCATGACTCCTTTCTGTCAGGCTGAGGAAAGTGCTGGTGGGAACCTCCTCAGACACGTCCTACTGGAGCCCAGACTGATTAGTTAGGAAATAGTTAAAAGTGTGGAGGAACATTGCCAGTGCAGGTAGCTCTGCTTTGCATAACAAGGGGCTGGGGACCTGTGGACTCTCAGAGAAAGGCAGGAACCGTGGCTCAGCAGGAAGACCCCAGAGAATCTCGGGCTTGGACTGTGAGAGGATGAAAGCCCTGGGGTTCTTTTGTTTAGGGGTTCCTTAGTTCAGGGTCCCTCCTCAGAGGCACCAGCTTGAGTGGTTTCTGTGTTCCTGCGCCGTGAACAAATTGCTTCATGGATCCAAGACTCTGCTCTGGGGAGCCTGGTCTGGCTGTGTGAGTGTGGGGTGAGTGGGGAATCACACAGAACCTGTCCCTGTCGGGTCACTGGAGCTGCCCCAGATGGGCTTTGGTTCCAGCTCAGGTGTGGAGCGTGACCGCCTGGTCAGACAGGGAAGTTTCCTTAACAAAATTCCGGCAACTGTGATCCCACCCAGCTCCAAAATTTCAGCCTAAGAATCTTGAAGTTATTTTTGTGCACTCACAGACCTGCATTGCCAAAGAAGCTCAGCATAATGCTGGTAAGTCTATCCAGAACATCTGCCGCGAACCATCCTTTGGTTCTGCCAAAGCAGAGTTAGTTGGATGGGCCCTTGGACAGGAGTTTAAGGTTGCCTTTCCCCTTTCTTATGGCAATACCCCCTCAGTTGGATGCAGGGCCTGCAGAATCCATTTATCCCATTCCAGCCCCTTCATCTGGCACTCAGCACCTACAGGAGGGCAGGAATCTGAAAACAGGCTTTGTTATGACAGAGATCTCCAGATCTTGTAGCAGATGTTGCTGGTGAGAAGCAATTTTGTTCCAGCCAAACCTTCTTCAGCTCGGCTGAGAAGATGCATAGAGAATCTCAAAAGGCTACAGGCTTTGGCAAGGAAACTCAGCGTTTACCAATGCCAGCTACTCTCTATATTTCTTTTTGAAGGCTATGTAGAGCAAATGATCTCTTCTCTGTCTCTGTGAAACAGCTGTAAATTTCTCTTCCTTTAACCACCCCCCCCCCCATTAAACAGCCCTGACAACAGCCAACAGTTATCAGATGCAAAATGAACTATGTGCCTGGGATAAAGAGTTGTGTATCTGTCTCTCCTTGATCGATCCACTGGATGTTTTGTATGCCAGCACTTTAATTTAAAATATTCCCAGGAAGAAGAAATCCCTGGTAATTTCCATAACAGCCTTTTAAGAAGTCTTGTCACCTCTTAAAACGACATTTGATTCCCCTTTTCCGTCCCTAGCTCCACATGTTTGTTTTAACCTTATCCTCTGTATACAGACTGCTGCTTTAGCATGTGCTGCAGTCCTCTCTGCTTTGGGCCCAGAAGTTCCTACCAAGATGTTTTTAGCTTACTTTAAATCAGTGCTTGTGATAATCTCTTTCCAATAATTCCCTGGCACTAAAAAGCCTTTCCTGATTTTGAGGGAGGAAGTTCTGTCATACATTTGAACCTGGTACTGCAGGATTCCTGCCCAAGGTGCCTGTTCCCTTGGAGCTGAGAAAATCCCATTTTGGTTTTTATAATAGAGACAACTGATAGCTTATGAGTGATTTGCCTACAACAGAAAATGGCTTTGTGGCGTAGTGAATTTACCCAAACTCTCTAAAAAATTAAGTCAATCCTGCTTGTTTTCTTTCTCTGACCTGGATGATTCTACCCCAAAGGGAGGGAAAAGTCATATTTCTTTTAAGGATCAATTAACAAGTGAATAATACATTGGTTTTTCATCTGAGTAATTTTGTATACTTTGATTTATTTTATTCTCGTGAATAATTCTCCGCATGTTACCCACTTATGGTGCTTGTAGTTTAAGGTGCTGCAGGAAAGTCATGTTTGAGTCCAGCAAAGCTGATGAGGGTTTTCAAGGTGCTCCAGAGTCCTGCTGGATTTCAGAATTGGAGAATTTTGCCAGTGTTGAGCCATTTATAAATCCACTCCCAGCCTCCCTGAGGCACGAGAAGAGGGGTTGATGCTTCTGCAGATGGTTCACGTGAGGTCGTGTACACCCACCCAGTGTGGCAGAGACATCGGAGAAGAGATTCTCAGGCACCTAAATGTGCATTAGCACTGGAAGACTTGTTTTCCCAGCTAACTGGGAGCATAATAGTCTGATTAATTATTGAACTGCAGCCCCCACATAAATTCACTGTGAATTTCAGAACTACTGCTGTCGCAGTCCTTGTACTGTAAAATCGCAGGGTTGGGTGCATTTCCCACAGAAAAATTGCCATTTTTCCTCTCCTCTTGCCAGGATGCAATTAAGCTCAAAACATATTTATTTTATGAAGTTCTTTCCCTATTTGTTTTGGGGGAAAGGGGCCTGTTTTAAAGAAAAACAAAAAAAAATTGATTACAATACTATTAGTTAAGCAGCTCAGTGAAAGGTTTGTTATTTTGTTTTCACTATTAAAATATCCCTTAATCCACCTTGCAGGGTCTCTACTGCTCTTGTAATATTCAATCAAGCCCTTGTTTTGTGAGAAATGTGACAATGCATTGTTGGCACTTTACAAACCTACAGCCCTCGGCAATAGATAATGAGAGGCAGGTTTTTTTCTTCCCTGTGCAGGACACAATGAAATTTTAGACAGATGAATGCTAAGAGAACCCTATGTACCAAAGGCAATGTTTACTGCATGTAATACATATCATTGTTTGTCTCCTGTAGTGAAAAATACTTGTGTCACGCTGTTAAAATGTACTCCTGACAGAACAGAGCTTGCTATTATAGGGTCCATTGCTTAAAAAAATGATATACTGACAGAAATACAATTTAAGAAAATTTAACACCAAGGGTAGTCGACCATGTAGGCTACTATTAAGGGGCCAAAACTCAAGGCCATGGTTTTATTAAAAAAGAGGGATAGTTTATTTGCTAGTAGTAGGTAAAGTTTAAAAAAAAAAAACCATAGAAGGGAGAAAAGAAAAAAAAATAATCAACTTGTATTCACTTGGTCTCTAGTGTGTAAAAAATTAATAAAAGCGACACTTCAATCAGATTTTATTGCAGAAATGTTTAAGTGAAACAGTTTAGGAATGTTTCAGATTTTTAAACAGTTCTGCTGCGGAGCGCTGTAGCACCAGAGTGCATAACAAATTGTTGCTTTTGGATGCAAGGCACGCCCAGTGCTTGTCATGTAATGACTAGTGAGTCCTGGTTAATTTGAATCCGTTTGTGGATTCCTCCATATTTTCCGGTGGTTTTAGAAGCACAGTGAGCAAATGCTGTGTTGTGGCTCACCCTGCACAGTTAAATCATCAGGTGTTGCCTTTAAGTTAAGAGTGGTCAACTTACCGGGCGCTAACGTGGATCTAGAATTTATTTGCTCCTTCCCAGTTCTTCATTGCAAATTTCTAATTCGCTAGTTCATGATGTGCACCACTCTATGTGGTACAAACAAGGCATTTGGTTGTCATCTGCCTTGTGCAATTATTTAGCAAAATCTCAGCTTGGTGGAGAGGCTTTAACTTCTCAAACACTAACTGGACAATGCTTGTGGAGAAGACAGAGTTAGATCTGTATCCAGCAGATGTAGTAAAGTGTAAAATGTGGGTGTCTGAGCCCTCAGAGCTTGAAAGCTCCCCAAAAGGTTTGATTTTGGGTTATGTGTGGTGATGCTGGAGTGCATGGATGCTCTAGGAAAGGCAGGGGATACCCACCAGAGTGTCCATCCTGACCATACAATGTGGCTTTTGGGATCAGTGGACACAGAGCTTTCAGATTTCACAGGCAGCACGCTCTGGGGCAAGCTCCTTATTTGGAGATTTTTGGGAAATTGCCTCTTGTTTTTACACTTACAATAGGAGATGGCGTTTCTGGAGGATTGCTCCCTTTTTACCACAGAATATCATGCTGGTTTTGTGTTTATCAACCCCAGATCTTCCCCAGAGATGAGAGGAATTGAAAGGTTTAAATGAAAGAGCAATTGAACATGTACGTTAAGTCATTTTTTAAAAGTGAACATTTAGTCAGATGCTTCCTATTTGAAATGGAAAACCACACGGAAAATTCTCCGATATCACCCAGGAACATACTGCATTTTTCCTTAATTACATTTGGTCATCAGGTACAAGTAAATCACAAAAAACAGATGAACATAACAGTGCAGGAAGGGTTTTTTCCCCCATCAGAGTAATAAGAAGTTTAAATTTTTTTCTTGTTGTTCCTCACTAATTCCCTTTCCCCCATGTAATAGCCTTATTTTGGCTACTAAAAGAACATTTTACCATGCTGATGGTAAGATTAGTATGTTCACCATGGTACAAAAAAAACTAACAAAGAAACAAAAAAACCCTAGAAATAATTCTTTAATAATATAGTCATATTCCTGAAGGTTGCCAAAAATATAACACTGCTTGTATGAACTAATTCTTAACCGTCCTGCCATGAAAATATTGCAGGCCCTTTAAAGTGCATAGAGAAGTTGTCCTTTGAAGATTTCTGAATTTCTGAACCCTGAGGCTGGAGATGGTTCTGCATATAAAATTGTATTAAGTGATGTCATCACTTGTATTTTTGTGGTATCAGGGCCTAAATACTTGTTAAACCTTCAAGTTTATAAATCATTGTTGAAGAAAAGTATTCATTTTACACAAGATTCCAATAGAGTTTGAAAGAGGTGGTGCCAAATTTAAGTTCTACTGCACGCTCTAAAATATTTCTGTTGCAAACAATTTGTTTATTACAAACCTAGGTCTGAAATCCATTTTCTTTTGCTATTCATACTTTTTTCTCTTTGTTTGCTTTTTGCATTTCTCAAAGATTAGGGCAATAAAAGCCAATAAAGCCAATTTTGGTTTTGTAGTCAGTTTTACTTGCAGGTTCTGAATTCTGCAATGTGTGGGTGTTCCAGTCTGCATTAAAATTACTCAATATTTCAATATAATTTTTAACTGTAGGGTTTTTTTTATTCTGTCTCACACACTGTGCAAACAGAATTTTAATATATTTTTTAAAACTTTTATTTCATATATATATATTTATATATATACATTTTTTGCTGAATAGCTCCTTTATGAAGAGCTTCCTTTTATAGTAGTGATCACTGTAGGTGAAATAGTTGTTCAAGTATAAACACAAAATACGAGTGATTTTGGATAAAACCTCAAGTAAGGAGAAATCAGGCAGAACTATTTATTTGAACATAATGTAGAATCATCTTTGAAACAAAAGGTGGCAGGCTGAGGGCCATCTTCTCTCCCTCCAAGTCGGAAGGCCTTCTCTGTGACTTGGAATAGCTGCTCCTTCCCTAAAAGCGGCCATTGACCTTTCCAGCAGCCTCACATCTGGCCAGCTGTTGAACCACCCCACCGTGGGGAAAGCTCACCAGTGAGTGTTGGGAAACAGCCCAAATCAGAGCTGAGGGCAGCAAAGATTGCATGTGGATTCATCATGGGATTGGGCATGGCCTTGGAAGCAGCAGCTGAGGACAGCAGTGAACACACACTCCTGACTTATTTCAGTATCTGTAATTCCCAGGGACCAAAAGCTGCTGAGAGGGTGAAACCACCGAGGTTGGTTAAACCCCACTGTGTACCACAGCTGTAAAACTTACAAATTGTTAAAGTGTTAGTGCACTCTGGACAGTGCTTACCACCCCAACCAGAGCAATTCTTTCTTTCTCATCACTTTCTTATGCTTCCCCCACTTTTGTGGATTTCACCTGTGTTCACCTGGTGCCTTGATTTCAAATTCTCAGCAACGGTGCTGTTTCTGAGGCCTCTGTGGGGCCCCCACTGTGCCTCTGCAAGAGACAGGAGGGGGTGATTGTTGTGAATTCCTGAATTCCCGAAGTAGTACAGGAATTGCAAAGAGCTGCACAATTGATTCTGTCAGAAGATTTGGTTGTGCCATGGAAGTCACTAGGGAAGACCCATGGTTATAAGTACAAGAACGGAACTAGCAGAAGATGACAAATCTGTTGTGCACTCACCAAAAGAAAATTAAACCCCCCTCTTTTAGAAGTATTTTTACATTTTCTCTTTGCTGTAATGTGGATGCACTCTTCTGTGTCCCTGTGCGTGGCAGGGGGTTGGAACCAGATGATCTTTAATGTCCCTTCCAACCCAAACTTCTCTGATTCTATGATTCTACCCACTCGTGTGTAAACAAAAAAAGAGAGGAAGAGGATAATGACTATTGCCCATTTGGTGCCAGTCCTGCAAATCTTCCTAATACAAGTGAACCTACTGAGCACAATAAGAGTATTTGCTTGTTTAAAAATTTATACAGCCTAGTGGAGAGATGCTTATGATGTAGTGATATGATACAGCAGCATGAGCTTTTTCTCTCATAAACCAGGGAGCTCTTGCTGTGAATCCATTTTATGTACCAGCTAGTGCTTGTGTGGAGGTGAAATCGCTGAGGCTGGTGTGTGTTTCCATTGCTGCTGGGACTGTGGCTCACCAGGAGACGCTTCTGGTGCCTTTTTCCCAACATTCTGGACATGAAACTTGAGACAGTTTCTAGTACAGGAGAGAATATAAAAGTGGTTCTTTATTTGGAGGCCTCTAGGGGCAGTTATGAAAGAGTGTCCACAAAAGCTGCCCCCACGACAGGAGTACACACAATTTTATAGGTTTTAGGAAATTAACATAATTGATAACAAGCACCAATTAGGAGGACAAGTGGTGATGAAATCCCCTCCGAGTGAAGCCTTTCCTCTGGAGTGCCCCCCTTGGTACTGTCTGTACCTTCTGCATGAAGATTGGTCTCAAAGTCCTTGTTCTCAACCTTGGTTCCCAGGAAGAACCAGGAAAGGATAAGGGCCCTGTACCCCCCGGGGCTTGGAGCTCCGGAATTTGTTTTGTCTTCTTGCCTAGGAAAGGGCATAAAAGACTACTGGGAAAACCAGCGACTAATACAATAGGCTACAAATATATGTACAAAAAAAGGCAAAACTCAGAACGGCATCACTTCCAGGGAGCCCCATTAGTGCTTGGGCCCTGTACAGATCTTGTGCTTGGTCAGGAAGGGATGGGCCTGCAGAATGACTTGGGTCTGTTTGTTTAGTGAGAATTTAAAAAGTTATTTCCATACCTCTCTCTCTTCTGGAAGCTGCCTTTCCTCCTCTTCCTAAGCCTGCCTAAAAGAATTAGTTCGGGGGTAGAGGCTGGGCACAAGGAGTGAGTTTTGCCTAACTTTAGCTGCTCTCACTGAAACTGAGTGATGTTACAGATGCTGGGGGGGCATGGAAATAAATCACCCTAGGAATAAAAACTGTTTGGGAGTTTTTTCCTGCTTTTCAAATCAGCGGGTGTTAGATCAGCTTCTATTAGACCCATAAATTCAACAATCATGGGCTTGATCTATGATTCTCCTTCCTCATTTTCCTTTTCATGGTAGACGAAGAATTTGACAGAAAACTCAGAGATATTCCAGCTCCTTTTCTGCGTACAATTAATTGATTAAATGTGAGATCACAAAATTTTCAACTGAATTCTTTTGAACACAGAATTTTGCCATGTGGGTTTTTTTTAATTGGGATGATCTGATAGTGGTAGCTATACTTTGCCATGCATAGGCTTAGTTATTGGTAGAAAAAAGCTGTCATTCCACGGATAGCATGCAATATTTAATTTCAGCTAATGTCTCTGCCAGTAAGCATTTTAGCTGAGCGTTTTGCAAATATTCAGTGATTATAAACCAACCATTTACACCATTGAAACAAACACTGGTGCAAATGTGAATTTCTATCCTGTACATTCTGAAGTATTCACTGATTCTGGAATTTCAGGTCTGCTCAGAGATGCTGTGATTATGTTATATTATTCATATGATGGCATATGAAACCCTTTTTGTTGACAACAGTTTGGAATCAAAATAAGCTGAAAAGAAGTATTTGTTTTGGAAATAAATGGAAAATATGGAAGACTATGGAACTACAGAGCAATGATCCAGGGGAAGTATCTCTTGACTGCAATATGCTGCACATTATTACTCCAGACTATGGGGTTTTTTTCTTTCTACATTTTATAATCTATGAATTGAGATATCTTGGATAATTAAAATACCCTTTAATTAGTTTTAAGAGTAGGGGAATTTAATAGGCCTGTGGGAACACTCTAAATAAAAATAAAAATGCTAAGCAAAGCCTAGTTAACAAGCAGGCTTTTTCATTAGGAAAAACCAGTTCTCCCTGGTATCACACATTTGTTCCATTTGCACATAAGTTTGGGGTTTTTTTCCAGACAGACACTCACAGTGTGGTAACACATGGTCCAATCCAGGAAATTGGTGTTGATATGATTCATCCCTCTGAAGTCTGCAATCTTTTCTTCCTAGAACTAAGGAATATTCAATGCTGTGAAAACTTGCCCTTCTAGAAATATGACATTCAATATTGGCAAAATACTCCTAATAGGAATATAATGTATCAGTACAATAAAACCATCTAGTATGAGTGGAAAACCCATATTTGAACAAACAGTTTGTAGACATATTACTCTTTTTTTGTAGAAGTATTACTCTTTTTTGGACTAGCAGGGTTTTGGTGAGCTCGGTCAGAAACAGCTCCTCTTACCCCTGTGGATTTCCTAGCAGACATAGAAGGAACACATGGCAGAATTTGTGTCCATTACGTGTATGAATAATCCATCAATAATTTCAGGTCACTTTAATACTTGCAAATGCATAGTGGGGAAATCCCTTAAGAGAACTTCTGGGAAGAGTTAGAGGAAAAAGTGGCCTTTGCTTGTACGAGGCAGCAGGTGACAAAATCCCTGCTGAGCAGTGCATACAGAGAGCACTAAGCTGGACTTTGTGAGGGAAAGGTTGGGTCTAGCAGGGCAGACCAGGCTTATGTGGGCTACAGCCACGACGTTGGTTTGCCAGGCTTGCCCTCTGTCCTGCCATGCAGAGCTGGCCGTGGGTGTGCTTCGTATCCAATGTGTAACTGATTGTTCTGAAAGGTCTCCCTGCCCTCTGATTAATACTTCTCCAGTTTCAATTAAAATGCAGCATGAAGGACTTTGGCCTTATTATTTTCCCCCTTACATGCGTGTGTGTAAAGAGGATAATTTTCATTTTTTAAAATTAAAATCATCTCAAGTTGCTCTCTCAGGCTAAAATGAACCACATCAAAATAAAGAGCTCGAGGCTAGATTTCCAAAGAATTTGGACTTATGAAACCTGAGAATTTTGTCTGCCTGCTTCTCAAAATCTCAAGCTACACTCCAGAAGTCCTGACATCAACTTATAGGACAATTTTTTGTTCAAGAAATGAGGAATAAACGATGCTGTGCAGGGCTGAGAACTGCTGCAGCTCAAGCCTTTTCTACTGGTTGTGTACTACTGTGGGTCCAGTAGGGGAGCCAATTACAACAGTAAATTATGAACAAGAATATTCCTTATTCTTAATACCTTAATGAATAAGATTTTGGTGGGCTCCTTGCTAAAGGGGTCTGTCCTAATCCCCTCCCTTACAGCTTTTACTACCAGTAGCAGGTTATAGAAAGGGAAAGATTCCTCCATTGCTTCATCTATCCTCCTTCATCATCTGTAACAGTGACTTTAAACTCACCACTTAAGCTACCAAGAATCACAGGGTCATAGAATCATTCCCGTTAGAGGACACCTTAAAGATCACATAGTTCCAACTCCTCTAAAAAAACTTCCAACCTAACTTCACAGGTGGAGTAGACCATGTATCAATGGAATATGTCCTAAATTTGCCACGGTGGCAGTGCCAAATACACCTTCAAATCATCAGAAATGGTGGTACCTATCTGACTGGAAACATTGGAAGGCCCTCATTACAATTTAGAAAAAGCTTTATTTCTGAAATGTAACTGGAGCTAGAAGAAAAATGCTCTCCATTGGGAGATGAGACTTGAAACCTGGCTGGAATGGTGAATTAGCTGGGGGTCTACATAAAAACATGTTCAGTGAGAGTGAGTAAATATTCTGTCAGGAACAGAAAAGCCTGAATAGTAGAGAAAGGTAACAATAAAAGAAATAGCAAAAAAAAGGGAGGGAAAATTAATAGAATGAGGTAGAAACAGACAAAGACAAAGGACTGAACAGTTGTAGGGAGGAATAAACAAAAGATCTGCAATCCAGTTTAGCATTTTATATAATGGCCTATGTTTTCCTGGCAGAAACAAGATGGGAAAGACTGAGGCAGGCACCTCTGTGATTTTCACTTCTTCCTGTTTCTCTAGTGGGTGTATTTTGGAACTTGAGGTTTAGAGTACTGTAGCAGTGATACAGAAAATGCTACCCTCTGCTTAACTGCGCTTCAGTCAGGTCACCAGCAATGGCATGGACCAGTAGTAGCTCCTTTTTGGTTTGACAGCGTCTAAAATCTTTTCTATGCTGACACAAAGGCTTCCAAAATGTGAAGGAAAATAGGGAATACGCCTTCAGTGCTGCTAGACTTCTCTCCCTTTAAGGTTATGGGTGGGTGGGATGCATGGGAATGTGTGTCTGTTGAATATTTTTCAGATACTTTATGGAGCAACAGGATCTGGTGCAGGTGCCAGGACAGATCTGACTGGGCCCTGCTCCACTTGTGGCAGGGTGCATTTCCCCAGGGAGGGGGACAGACACGGTCACAAACTCAGGGTGACCTCAGTTTTGGAGGAAGGGTGTGAAAATGTCCATCCATGTCTCTCCTCTCACATTGCTCACTTGCATATGTTTGAGCAGCACTTTCATTTTCAAGAACTCTCCCACACTGCCTCCATGGCAGAGTGTATTCCCTTCCGGAAACATGCACGGAGATGCCCACACCAGCCACGGGCACAGTGCCACAGGGAGGGCCAAGGGGCTGCCATGCTGGGCAGAGTGCGTTAAATATTGTCACCAACTCCGATCTGCCTCTGCCCTGTCTCTCAAACCACTACAGGAATGCTCCTCCTTGAGTTCAGCAGCCTGCCCCAGCCCTAAAGCAAGGCAGCCCTACAGGAAGGCAGCCCTGGGATATCACAGACAGAGTCCGGTGCAGGATGAATTTACCTGCTCCGACACCTCCGTGGAACGGAATTACTTCATTCACACTTTCTGCTCTCTTATCGCTCCCCATCACTTCAGCTTGTCTGTGCTCGCAGCAGTGCCTGCTGCTCACTGCTGCAACAGGCTGGCAAGGGATAAGCTGCAATATCAGCTCATCTTCAGGGGCTCAGAGTCGTAAGAGCAGTAGAAACCAAACAAAATCCCCATTTCCCCTTCTCCAGAGCGATGCCCAGGAATGCTGGCTTTGCCATAGTGTTTTAAGCTGACATATCCCATGTCTGCCAACCGGAGCAGAGGAACCAGTTTCAGAGGGAGGGTGGTGAAACAGAGTGAGACAACTTTTGCTGAGTTAGTCAAGATTTCCTAGGGTTAGGGGTAGTGCAGGTGGAGGAAGATTTCATCCCGATCTCTGCAGCTATCTGTTGTCATGTCTGAGATGTAATTTGGTGACCCCGTTTTAAAAACGTGTGGAAGTCGGTGTGGAATACAATATATGCAGGATATGTGATCTACAGCTAGATGCTATTTCTCATGTAATGATTTCTGCTGATGCTTCTGAGATTTTTCCTCTACTATTCTCTCTTCACACTTCTATCAAAAAAATCCATATTAAAGCCACAGATAGGCATTTCCCACAGAAGGTTCCCTAAGTTTCAGGGGGAAAGGGACTTACGTAAAGTAGTAGAAATGTCAGGTTTGGTGTGGGTTTGGTTTGTCTGTTAGTTTTTTATTCCTGAAAAAACAAAAGCTAGTTCAGGTTTCCCAAGAAATTTCAAAGTAAATATGGAAGTATTCTCCATATAATGCCTTGCAGTCTCTCTCCAATACTTTTCCCTCTAAATCATGTTATCTTGCTACACCCTACCTTTGTACAATCTTTCTTTAGATCTAAGTAGTACATGAAGAGAAATAAAGTCTGGATTTGATAGTCCTATAGAGCCTGCTTTCATATCATCATATAACAATGTATGCTGTTTAGGAAAAATTTACTCGAGCTTTTAAAATATCCCCCTAAGTGTTTGCCTGTGAGTGACTCCACTGAATTTCAGAGGCTGATAACTCCCATCCCGCTGCTGTATTTCCTCCTCAGCTTAAATTTTACCTCAGTGCAGCTCAGGAGGCCCCTGCTCTACATAAATAACAGATAAATTGACAAGACAACTTTGACCACATTGTGGCCACATCTCCCGACAGTGTGGAAAAATAAGAACTTCTCTATTTGAAAGTAGATGCATGCTGAGGACCGTGGGGCAGGAACTGTTGAGTTTTAATCCTAGACGGGATTAAATCCCAGACTGCCTCTGTCACCTTGATCAAACTGCTGATGAGGGAGATTTTCAGGGGTGTGGAAGACAGTTAGACATCCCTCCATGACTGAAAAGCCTGAGAGTTCAGCTTGTTACGGTCCTTTGTGCTCTGAACCCCCCTGCTTCAGTCTCTGTTCCTCTCCAAGAAAGGCTTGTGCCTTTCCGGTCCTGCAGGACGTCTGGGAGCACGTGGGAGTTAATGGCTGGAGTCCAAAGCATCGCTAAAACTCCCCCTGTTTGGGTGGCTTTGCACAAAGACAGTAGCCCCCAAACACCCTCCTTTCCAGAGCACTCTTGTGCACGCCCGTTCAGCAGGGAACAAAGAGTTAATTCTTCTAATTGCTCCCCTTGAACTGAGTGAGTCCGCCTGATCTTTTGGAGGGGAGATGAAGGTGGGCTGTGAGATGGGAGCCGTCAGCGGCTGCCGCTGGCAAGGCGTGCCTGCACTGCCCGGGCACGTTGGCTGCCTTGGGGAAAGCTGGGGAGCAGCAATTAGCGGGCACGGGCAGCGCTCATCCGGGGCGTGGGCTCCAAGCCCGTAACACATCCCTCTTCTAATACGACTTGATGGAGACAGAACGGGGCCCCATCAGGTGTGGAAAGCCCTGCTGCTCCTGGCGTGGAGCGGCCTCCAGACGGCGATTTGGCGACGTCAATCCAGTCATGCTTGATTTGGACACTTAACGTGGTAGAGAGGGGTCCCTCTCCCCCCGACCAACTTCTCAATTAGCGAGCTGCCTCCCGGAACGGCCTTGTTCCACCATCCCAGCGGGCCGCGTCGGGGGTCATTAGGGTGAGAAAACTCCAGCGCCGACTCCGGTTCCAGCCAAGGCGAGGGGAGCCAGGAGATTTCCTAAACGCATATAACCCTTTTTCAAGTTGTTTGCTTTCATGGGATTGATTCGTGGCACATTAAGAAGCTTAAGGCCTCGGTATCTTCTTTAAACTGCCCACCTTATCGCCTTTACAGCTGACAGTTTCCAGACAGCCGGGGTGTAAGCAGAGATAACTAGTAGGTTAGTACACACACACATATATAATACAGGAATATTCTATATGCCGCCTGCTATTTTCTGCTTAAAAAGGGGACTGGGGGGGGAGCTTCTCGTTTGTAGTCTCGGCGGTTTTGGTTAAAGAGCAGCCGCTGTGAGCAGTCACTAATTTTAACAGCAGATCTGGAGAGGTGTATGGGGGGTGCCGATACCCAGCTGCAGTCAGCGCAACATAATAAATAGGCAAATTTATGTCCTTGTCTCCCAAATTTCTTCCCTTTCTTTATTAGGGAACAAACTATTGTTACATTAAATATTCAAACTACACAAAATCTCAAGGGCTTTCCTTTCCCACAAAGTGTTACCAGTATTCATGCATATGAGGAACAGTAACCCATATACAAACGGCACCTTTTTTAATGAGCAATATATGTCAACATGACACCTTCTTAGGAAATGCAGCTTTTTAGGTTCTGCCTTTGTGGATGTAATAATTGAGATGTTTCTAATATATGCAGTTACATTACCTGCTCATTGTTTGCAATTTTGTTCCTCTCCCAACTTTGTACTGTTTATAATGCTTCAAGCATTTGCCTCAATTCATGCTCAGTTTTATTTAATTAGAAATATAATTTTCTGCTACATTAATTATAAATTTGAGTGAGACAACACAGAATTTCCTCAAGCATTCTTTTTAGAAGAGGAACAAAAATCACAGAGAGTGAGGAAGAAGCTATAAAACCACATGCAGGTGTAAATATATCGATACCTTAAAACCTAAAACATTTAATAAATACATGAGGAAAAGATTTGTAATTATTTAATTAATGCATCTTCTTATTTTAGTGCAATATTTATCAAAACAACTGGGTTAATGTCAGAAAAATGTCATGGTGATTTCTCTCAGAATCTGACATATTTTGAAAGCATACTCGTAGAACCAGCCCTAAATATGCTGAAATCTGAGTTTTGAAAACTATGTTATTTTTTTCAGTGTTTATATTTTGCTTGAAATATTTTTCCCCAAAGCTGTAATGTTTTTTTGCGAATGTGTCAATGATATATAGATACCAGCAATGCATATGCATGCAGAATGCAACGTATATAGTGTATGTGCTTCTTCAAAGTACCCCGATGCTTTGATTTGTAACTGTTTAAGGTTTTACTTAAAATTCTGAACACTGCACAGAGCGTAGCCATTTCAATGGAATACTTCAAATAGTAAGTCCTAAAGGTGACACAACAAAGGAAATACCTTAGATACTGCAGCTTTTATTTATAAAGGAAATGCTCACATAGTCCAATGAAGGAAAACTTTACCTGTTTCCATTTCTATAGGAAGAGCAGTTCCATTAAACCAGCGCTTTGTTGCAGGAATTTGCAAGCGCATCATATGATTTGTATGAGCAGAATGAAATATTTGCATGCCATCTAATGGATTGACGCATGTCCTTTTTTCCTCATTTCTAAACACCTTGCTTATTGCAAACATTTAAAAAAAAAAAAGTGAAAACCATTTCGCTCACCGTGCAGCACTTATCTCATAGTGTTTTTTTAGAAAGGAGAAATCCCAAAGATAGGAGGAGGAATTGTGTTGTGTAGTGGGGAAAACATAGCTCTTTTCCTTACTATTCTCTCCTGTGAAACTGTTTTTGCTGGTTTTATTTTACACACACACTTACACACACGCACACACGCATCAAGTTCAGCTCTGCGGGCAATTTCCCTGAAAGCAGGTGTCTGGCAGTGTGAGTGCCATATATCTGAATGTCATTCTTGGGCAAATGCTTATGTCAGTTAGTAGCTGCTATAAATACATTTGTATTTTTCATAGTACCTATCATTCAGGACTCTTAAGGGACTTTTGCATGGCAGGCTTCTAGTTCTTTTAATGCAAGGCAAAGATGGGAAAATTGAGGTGCAAAGCGGGGATGTTTGCTCAAGGCTGCTTAGAAAAGGTAGTGCAGGGACCAGCAGAGACCTCTAAATGTAAAAAAAAAAAAAAAAATTACTGTACCTTGGCATTAATAGTAGCCCCTTTGATAACTACTGGGCACCACACACCTCCTCATCTCGGCAGAACCAGGCTGGCAGGGGTCCAGAGCTCTACGAAGGGGCAGTGACAGCCCTGCTCAGGAAACGTTGCCATTTTGGGGCTCACAATGCTGTGTATCCTCTTCTCCCTTTTCTCTGTGTGCTCTTTTACAGCTCCTGCCACAGCTCTCGTTCCCTACCCATGTCTCCTGGGTGATTCCCATGAGCAGCGAGGTTTCTGGGCTGGGGATCACCCCCTCAGAAAATGCAATTCTCCTGGCACATTTGTTGTATTCTTGGATACACATCTCTTAGCAAAATAAGACATGGAAACACGATGTGAACCTTGTGGCTGTACTTCCTACCTAGGCATGTCTTTGCCTACAGCATCATGGCATGAAAGAGCCTGCTAATGATTCTTAAATGTTCGTTACTGTAGATCTTCTCCCGGAATATACTTCTCACCTTGAATGACCCATGTGTTGAATTTTATCTAAGGGAACCCATGATAGTAAGTCTGTCATGATGCCAGCTCTTTTTTTTCCCTCTCTAACTCTTAAAAGCTTTTTATTATAGGACTGCTTAAGGCATTCTTCAATTAGCATGTGCTGTATTGTGGCTGGAACAGCTGTTTACCATTTAATAAAGCATGGCATAATTTATTTTCAGAGTCTAGCAACCGTCTTTGCTATTACACCAGGGGAGGAACACAGTAACTGCATTGTTCGCAGTGCTGATGAAAGAACTACAGACTTTATTATATGACCTCATAGAACTATTAACTTACCCCCCACTTATATTTCAGTATGTATTTACCTGACAGTCTGTGCATTGATTTCTTACCCAGAGATTCTACATTCTCAGTCACCTCTGGGGCAAAATGAAAAATGTCTATGTTTTATGTCCCTCACATTAGGCAGCTAATTATATATTTGTACCTTAATTTCCTTCCCTTCCCCCATCTCCAGGAGCAAACTCCATATGCACCGCTTAGACCTTTTCTCCTCAGTCAATGGAGAAACAATGGAGGTGTTGGGAAATGATAGAAGCTTGGCCACTGCTCACTGGGGGTTTTCTGTTCTTTTAGGTTCTTTTCTTCCTGGATCTCTTCTTCCCTCAGTGGGTGCATGAGTTTGAAGTGCACCTTAGTGGTGCCTCTGTGGGTTTCTGCTTCCTTTGCAGCAATGTGGAGCTCTCTGCAGCTGTAGTGCAAGTGACGAACTCATCCCATCCCTGGTGCAGGTGACACTGGTCTCCTCCTAGTGATGCCTTTCCCTTGATCCTAAAATTATGAGCCAGACACAGTTAGAGGAAAAAGGGTTTTTACCTCAGTATTTAATCAGGATCCTTGGGTGTGCTGCTCGACAAGGTGGGATATGCCGAAATGCACACATGCAACACGGATACAGTGTTTATAGCCATTACAAATCAGCATATCTGACAAAGATTTCCCCAGTGGGAAGCCTAAAAGGATGGCGTGACATCTCCCCATTCTAAAGTATTTCCCCCCCAGGTGGGGCTTGAACCTCGTTTACAAAATGTGTTCCAGAGAGAAGGGTGAAACCTTGGTTCTCCAAGACAGAGTAGGACTTTCTGGCCTCCAGCTGTGAGGCCTCCAGGATGTTTGGTCTTCTTGCCCAGGGTCAAGCTCAGATACCAGGCTAAAAGAATTACAACTACATGTGCTAAGAATACTGAGAATAAGTAAAAGGTATGTAAAAGAAAAGGCAAGCAATCATCACTAGGAGGGACTGCAGGTCACCGGCACCGCCTGACATCAGGTGTGTGGTGTCACCACGAGGACTGATGGCTGCTGCACGGAGCAGCACCCATGTGGCTTGTGAGCATGAGTGTGGTGAAAGTCATCCTCCCTGAGTGTCCCTGCCCTCCATCCCAGTCCTGGCAATCTTGTCAGAGTTATCAGTGAACTGTCTTTGAGGTCAGCCCTTCAGATGAGAAGAAAGGAGGGCAGGCGGCAAACAGAGATCAGCAATGCTTTGTCACCATTGAAAGGTGCAGGCACAGCCCTGAGTGACACCCACATCATGCAGGGGACAACACAAAGCTGCAAATAAGCGTCCAGGTCTGGGAGCAGTGTGGGGATACCGAAGTGCCTAGCGGCTCCTTAGCTGGGCCATGAGCCTCCAGCACGGCACTGCTGTGCCAGTCCAACCTACCCCAGGCTGGGAACCAGCTTGGGATATTGCAGTCTTACTCTTCCTTGAGTTGGAGCATTAAATTTGGCTTTAAGTTGCCTGAGTTTTACAATGAAAATACATCAGCTGAGTATCTGCAAATTCTTAGATTCAGCCTGTGCATGTAGATGGATTTATATGCATGATTTAAAGTAAAGCATGTGTAGAAAGATGAAGTTTATATGGTTGCTTTGTAGAAATGGATGTAATATTGATGTTGACTTTACTGGTAGAAGTTTAAGAATGTCACGATGCATGAGTGGTGGTGCAAAGCAGAGCCCTGAGTGCATTGGGAGGTCATTTTTAACTTGAATTTATTTCCACAATATCAGGCATAGATCATTGTGCACCATGCACAATCATCCCTGCTTTTCATTTGAGTCAATCAGAGTGGTTAAAGAAAATTTAAAATGAAACAAATTTGTGACTTGATTAAAAGCAGACAGTACATTAGGCCAGAATACTCCTTAAAATTGCATTTTAGCTTTAAACGGGAAGTTTGATGATCTGACTGCATGACTGAAGGGACAGGATAGCACACTGTGACATAAACGATGTAGCTATATTTGCTCCTAAGATGAACAAGGGGTTTTTAAAGTTGTGTGATTTAGGCTTTGGAGTTAACACTCCATTGACCGAACAACAAAATTCCCACCTCCCAGAGCTTTTTCAAGCTAGAGATTTAGAAAAGTGGTATGACATCAATAATGTCTCGTCGTGCTTCAAATTTTTCCAGGCAAAATTAAAGCTGGTAATACTTACTTGAAATGAAAGCTTAGATTGTTCCACAGGACACAACCTAATTAGGGAAGGATATAGAAGTAAATCTATATTTTGTTTTGAATGTCTGGTTTGGAGGTGTTTGAAAATGGAATTCATCCATGTTAACTTTGCATAAAGAATTCTTTCATGCAGTCTGCAGAGGGGAAAAAAAAAGGTTTGGTTTCATGACCATTAGCAGATGCAGGACAGAGTTCAGCAAATAGTTTGCTCCAAGCAGATGGAACAAACGGGAAATCTACATTAAATTATGACCCTCGGTGATGAAAGCAGTACATGCACCCCAGGTTCAGACAGGCAAAAAACCTGCTCTGCATTAACTATTGGACTTCCAGGTGGCACACACTGGGCATCCTTTCAAACGGGATTGGGGGTATCAGCGACTTTCAACATCAAGTTAATTCTTTATTCCCTGAGTTTGCTTTTAAAACAAAATGAAGGGGCTGAGGTGAAAGGGTTTCTCAGCTCTAGTTTGGCAAAACGAGTCCTCTTTTCACAGCATTGCCACACAAGGCAAACACTGGATCAGCCTTTGATTTTAGCGGACGTTTAAGCACGCTTCACCAATTGTGGGTGAATGCCATCCTTAACACACTGAAATTAACTGGGCCGTTTTTTGACTTTCCTCATTCCTCACCTTTTTTGCAGTATCTGAAATTCAGGATAAGGTGTTAAGTTAATCTGGTTAGACATCAAAACCATGTTATCTAAGTGCTCCTACGTTATGACACTTGCAATTTTACGTTTTCTACAATAATTCAGTGCCTAGACAGCTGAGCTCTCGTGGAAATTTGTCCACCTCACCACCTGCAGCTGGGAAGTGCTGGAAATCTAGTTTGGAGGCCCAGGGCTTCGATTTGTTGAGTGCCCTGTTCTACAACTTGGTGGTGATCCCCTCTTTCAACACCCCAGTTTTGCCAATAAAAGATTTTAAAAGACAGTGGCCTAGAGAGGCACGTACAAGCAGCACTGGGGATAGAGGACAGAATCCAGGACTGTTTCAAAAGTGGCCATTTTCTCCTGTGGTCAGCTTGTTCCCCACCTTTTTTCTTTCTTTCTCTGTAGTCTCTGATTACTGAACCAGAGTTAATTCAAGCAGAGCCACAAAAAGTCTTTTACTGGTTACCAGGGAGTGCAGCCAGGAGGGCTGTGGATGAGCAGGGTCAGTGGGAACTCTCTGCACTTGTTCCTTGTGTGGTTTAACTTCTGCAGGCAGAGTGGGGCAGCTTCTCCTCTCCCCTTGGCTGGAAGCACGTTTAATTTTCAATGAGCATTTAGAAAACTGTTCCAGGGAAGGGAGGATGGATGGGAGGGAAGTAAGTTTTCCAGGCATTCATGAAAATGCATGTGGGACAAATTTACCTGCTTCCTCTTCTCTACAGTTTGACAGGGAGGATTTTCAAAAACACCTTGTGGGAAGCAAGAGAATACAGACTATTTAAAGCCAGTAGTACTTGTGTCCCAAAGTCACTTTGAAATGTCTAAGAAATCTCCATCTAATAATCTAAATAATACTCAGCATGTAAAATTTACATGTTCTCAAAACTATG
>VYZT01051677.1:0-10000 GCA_013400735.1 Pomatostomus ruficeps | reverse complement strand
TTCCAAAAGGAGGTGTGCTGGGAAGTCAGTCAAAGACCAGACTGCAGGGGAAAAAGATAATTAATTTTTTTTAAAAAAGAAAGTGAATCAGGAATTTGTTTCTTACTGTATCTGCAGGTTATTTGGCGTTACAGGAAACTGTGCTGCCTGCAGTAAGCTCATACCTGCTTTTGAGATGGTGATGAGAGCAAAGGACAACGTTTATCACCTGGACTGTTTTGCATGTCAGCTTTGTAATCAGAGGTAAGTCCTTGGGTCTGTTCCATAAGCTAAGTGCTACCTCAGGACTGGTTGTGGGCATTCCAGAGAAGAGGAGACACTTTCCAGTAGTAGAAACCCAAGACAGAGAGTAAAACCTGGATACTTTTCCTGGATCTGATACAGAACATCTTTCATGACCTTGGCCAGAAAACTTTTTGTGTCTCAAATCCCGCATCAGTAAAAAAGAATAACGTTACTTCCTCTCCTTCAAAAGGCTGTCTGTCAGGTTTAATTAATTAATATTTATAAAGGTCTTTGAGATCCTTTTCTGCAGAAGAGCATAGCAGTAGCATTTGTCATTATTGCATTAATTTCACTTTAATCCTTCATTTTTATCACATGTATTTCTTTTAAAGTACACATTGTTTCTTCCTGTTTCCAGCACTGTAATCATTTGAATTTAAAAGATGTTGTTCCCACCACTTCCTCTGTAGCAGCATTGGACCTCTTATAGTCTTATTTTTATTTCCATATCCAAACTGTAGGTTATAAAAATCCTGAGGATCCAAACCTGACACTCTGTTCTGAAGCATCACCCATATGGCACAGTTGGAGAAGGAATGTCAAAAATGATAAAATTGTAACAATTGATTTTTTTGGAGGTGAATAGAGTCAAGTTTATACCAGCTGCATTCAGAGTGGTGGCCAAATCCCATCAGAGATTTCACCAAGAGCTCCATTTCCGGCTCCACCAGAGCTGGCAGCAGCTTTGCCAGGGACTTCTGTGAGGTCTAAGAAGTGAGAGAGCCAATTACATCCACTCTTTAATGTCTCTATTATTTTCAGTTATTTTTCAGTTATTACATGATCCTATTTAGCATTTTATAGCAGACACTTTTTTTTCATTTCCTCAGTTGGGAAGAAAGGCAAGATGTACGTTTTTAGGGAAGCAATGAAAAATGAGGAAGATAATTGTCTTAACACAACAAAGCTAGACACAGCTCTAAATAAGCTTTCCCAACTCACCTTGTCCTACAGTGTATTATTTTTTAACACTGCAGTCATTTAAAAATCAAACATCCCTAAAGAACCATAAAATGTACAGCTGCTAATAAGTGTAGCACACTACAATTACACTCTTTAAAAAAAGCCAAATTGACCTTTTTCATCATGTTGCATGGGAAATTAAAATACCAGGCAAGTAATAACCACTGCTTAAACTATATAATAATGCAAAGTAATTATAGGTTCTAATGCTATTTAAAGTCCTATATCAATTTTGTCTTGCCACAGAACTGAGGAGCCGTACTCCGAGCAAGGCAGGCACGGGCTCCCACAGTACCCATTTAAGAGACACTCACACTGTCCCAGGTTTCGTTTCCCAAACCCTTCACATCCTGGTTTTTTCCAAACCACAGTTCTAGTATCATTATTAAAGCCTGTAATAAATTTCTGTTGTTCGCTTCATTTATTACATGCCATAATGGGGCTGCATATCTTTAGTGTTGGTTATGCACAATTAGCACTTAGTTATTGTCTTGTCACTTCAGCCCATACAAGACAAACTTCTTTAATGGAAGAAGTCAGCTAATCTTCATCAGTCAAGCAAAGCAGACAGTGTTTGTTAGCCGGAGTGCGAAAGATTTTCATCATAGTTAGCACTCTCGGATCTGAGGAAGTGAACTTTCTTTTCCTTCCTCCCACCTCCCCAAAGAAAAGCACAGCTGTTATGAATATTTTTAACATTCCTCTTTTACCATTACAACTGTGAAGTAATGTACAATTTCGCTTTGCAGCTAACTCACATCGCAGTGTTCCCTGGGGCTGCTGATCCCCCTGGAAAAGTGCTGTTAGGTGCTTCTGAAATGGAGCTTAGCTGGGTTATTTAATAATTCTCAGCCTCATTATTCCTGAGCCTTCAATCTAATCTTTTATTTGATTTTTACTTAGTGTGTATTTTGGGCAAAGTGTTGCTGTAATAGTCTTACAGTTGTCTTAGACTGAGAATAAAAGAATGAATTTACCTGAAATACAGTCTAGTTCATCTAGTGAAATCAGGGAGTTGTTCCAGAAGTTTCCAAGAATTTCAGAAATTCTCAAAAGCAACCCTAATCCTGGTTCTATTGCAATAGCTCTCATGCAGCCTAATAAAGCAGACTGCCTGTAGGGTACATTTCTTCCTCACAATTTGGGACTAGTGGTCCTCTGAAGAATTAATTTTGTTGTTTTTCACATTAAATCCTATTTCATGGATGCTCCAGCATAGCTCTTCTGTGGTTCCTATGGCAAAGTATCCCACTGACTACATTCTCACATTAATAAATAGTTTCAAATCTTTTGTTTTTCATTACTTGCATAACAATAAACCCCCACATTTCTAGAGACCTGACCCATCACCAGCTTTGAGGTTTTCTGATCTACCATGGAACCTTTTTTCTCTTTTCTTTTAAACAGGAAAATCTTGTCAGTCACTATGTCATTAATAATTTCTGTTGTCCTTTTTAGGATCCTTTTTTCTTCCTCTGCTCAAGCTAGTCAAAACCACACAGCAGGTTCTGAATAAGGGTATGTTTATAAGATAGTGGTTTAATTTTATCAAGTTTCTGCTGCCCCTTTGTATACAAAATAATGTTATTGAGGGTTTTTAAATTTGCTCTTTCCTTTCACCCTAGCCCCTAATTCCACCAATATGGAATTTATTTATTGAAGAGAAAATTTTTATTCACAAACACATCAACAATATCCAAAAATCACCAATGGGTGTGTCAAGGCTCACCAGCTATTGCAAGTCCTGTTTAGCCTCATTCTCCAATTTCACATTCTCTTTGCCCATTAAATTTAAAAACCTTTGGGTCATTCTACAGTATTTCTGCTGAGTACGTAGTGCTCTCTGCTTGGTTCCATGTTGCATTTTCAGTTCTCATCTACCATTGAGCTTTTTCCTCACAGAATGCATGTGATGTTCTTGAGTACACAGAACTCTTTTCTTCAGATTGCTCTACTTTGTCTTTGCCAGCACTGAAATTTTTTCACATGTTCTGTGCCTGTTTGCTCCTTCCAACCCCTTCTGCCTTCCAAGCAAGGTAATATTTATATTAACACACATCTCACGGATCCTTGGGGCAGCCCATTCTTCAGTCTTGCTGTTGCATGACCCTCACATTCCTACCCTTTAAATAGCTGATCCTGGCCCAGAGAGATGCCTACCCCTTTTTGCCTAGTGCCCTTTGTGAAGATTCAGTGATTTTTCTGCTTTTAGGGACAACTTCACTGTTTGCTTTATTATTTTTGAGTATCTACAACTCGCCATCCAGTGCAAGTCTCAGCGAGGACAATAATTAGACTCCCTTCACCTAAGGGAACTTTTGTTTGGGCCATGAACTCCAGCTCTGAGCCAACGCCTAACACACCTGTCCCTTTATTGGCCTCCTGAATGTGACTTTTTCAGTGAGGAGAAAAAAGCATTGTCTCACATTCTCTATTCCAGGACAACATACCCAGGCCTGAGAGAGAGCTCCTGAGCCACTGAGCCTGGTCCCCTGGTGTCAAACAGGCACTGCCTCCTATTTTCCCTCTCATAAAGCTGTTCAGCTCTAGGATCTAATTGCTCCAGCCAGCCAGTTTTTGAGATATTTTCCCCACGTTTTTCTTGATACCGATGCTTAAAGCTGTAGCAATTTGGTGAATATTAAGCTCTGTTCCTAGCCTACAGGTTTTAGCATCCTCTTATCTCTCATGTCTCTGTCCAGCTTACTCCTAATTTGAAGTTTTTCCATCGCCTAAGTACCTGCAGAGCTTAGTGACAGTCATCTTAATGGTGTGAGTGTTCCCCTTTCTTCTCTGTAAACATATTTAACTTCTCTTCAGAAGCCCTTCACCTCATGCTGACAGTAACCTCAATACACTTAATTTCTGCAGAAGACGTGGGGGGGGGGGGGGGGAAGAGAAGGAAACCACTGGAAAAATAAACTTGTAAACAGACACTGCCTTTCACACTTTGTCAGGTTGCATGTGTGTGACTAACAAAATGGAGTGGAAAATCTTGCAAGTGGGCTCAGCTGTATCTTCACTTGACACTTTTGACTGCAGCAATGATGTCAGCCTGCCTTCGGCTTTCCCACTTCCCAGAGTCTGTGTGTCCTTCCTTTCACTCTCTGTCGGCGTCTTTAGCAGCTTGTTCCATACTTCTGTGATATTTTCTCCCTGCCGTTTGAAGTCAGCTCAGAGTATGGCTTAAAACCCCCATCTGCTATCACAGAGAGGTGTTTAAATCAACTGTTCTATCATTCCATCTGAAACAGCCTTTATTTTAATAGAAACTGGACTGAAAATGGTTACACAATCATTGAAATTGCTGTCCTGATGTAGCTGCAAACACCTCCAGTATAAACTGTAAAATGCCCACACAATGCAGCCCTTGTTCTCTGTCAAGCAGGGGAGAGGGAATGCAATGCCAGGGACATCCTTATTTCAAACAGCAACATCAGATTTTTCCATGAGTGGTCATTTAACAAATTCTGAGTACTGCTTGTTTTCATTGAACGTCTCAAAATTTAGAATACAAATTAACATATTGTCCATACCTGCTTGTTATAAAATAGCACATGGAAAGCATACCAGGTTGAGGTTTGCCATTTTAGGTTGAACTGGGATTTTGTGTCTGGGTATTCTGCATGGTGCTGGTGAAAATGTGCAAACTCAGGCACAGCTCCCACTTCCCAGCCTTTGAAATGCACATTTTGACAGAACCCCAGAATTAATAAACCACAAGTGTGGACTGATGAACTGTGGTGTAAAAGAGTGGCTTTGTTCTCTTAGTGATGCACAAAGATTAACGTTAATGTGAGTTGTGCTGGAAACTCAACATTTAAGAGAGGGAAGGGGAAAAGCAGAGCACGAGTTACATCACTGATTGCAAGAAGCAGAGGGGAAAGGTGTGGGTGTGGTAAATCTGAGCTGTCTTAATCCTCAGGAAATCAACTAAATGCTTCCAGATTTGGTTCCCTTCTACAAGGACAAAGATCTGACAGTACCAAGGAGGCACACACAGCCATCTTCGTTCACAGCAATATTTCTCTTGCTTCCTTAAGGAGTCTTCAGTGCCTTGACACACGTCCTGTGCATCAGAAAAGATGACAGACAGCAGTGAGATTTCCTTAAATATCTGTTCTGAACAGTGGAAGAGCTACCTCCCAAAATGGAAGTTTTACACTTCTTGTGATTAGTCTAGGCAAACCTTCCCCTTCCAAACAAGGTGATAACAGAGGTCATTTTGTAATATAAATGGCCTTCCTTTTGCCATTGTAAAATATGACAGGAGTTCTAGGATGTAGGTTAATTATAATGGTCATTCTACTAATGTCACAGTCGTGTCAAAAGTTCTATTATCAATTTTTGGTGCTAAGTCCAATCTGGCATGTTAATGCAGCCTATTGTATATTCCTGCGCGTTCATCTTGCATGCCTATTAAAAAAATTGGGTGAGGGTTTTAGGGTAGGCTGAAGACTACCATCTGCCTGCTAGAAGAGTAATAATCTTGCCTAATTATATACTCCTAACACAGTGGCATTTTAATATGCTCCTCGACTCCATTTTTTACATGTGCCTAAATAGTGCCCTGATTTACATCCTATGCCAATTTCATAAAAAACCCCCAACCTTAGTGGAAGGCTGGGCTTCAATTTACCCCTTCATTTTAAAGCTGAGCCAGGTTTAAATCTTGCAGTGTGCAAACCCAGTCTGAAGTAGTTACAGATATAGCTCTTTCACTCCGGAGGCGGTTAAATGTGGTTTTTGAGAGTCAAATAAGGTTGAAAGTGTGAATGGTCAGAATTCATCATACTTCATCTGCTTACTTGCCCTGTCTCATTGCAGCTGGGAGCCAGCGTGACAGGATTAGAGGTTTTTCACCTGGTGCCTACCTCTTTGTCACCTAATGAGTGCACAATTCACACATTTAATACCCGGAGGCCCTCACCGGCAGCCTCTGCCAAATACGCTTGTCACCGAGCCTGCACAGTATGGAAACAGTTGCAGGATTGGAACCCCAAGTATCACAAGCAACAGATTTCGCCCAAGGCAGAGAGGACCATCCAGGGGATGCCTTCCTGTGCAGGCAGACTCCGACCCCACGGGTTATCACACAGCCAGGAGTGACTGGACAGGCCACTGGCAGCCTCTCCACGAGACAGCTGCACTCTTGGAACGTGAATGATTCATGGAACTGTGTATGTTCAAAGCCACTCACGCAGAAAGCTGTCACACGCCATGTAGACATAGGTAGAGCACTCCTGGCTCAGTGTATCAACACTGCAAAAACAAAAGACATTGACACTTCTTATTGGGAAAGGCGTCCTGACTCTCCCCTGTAGCTGACACAGTTTAATTCAAACTGAGTCCCTTCTCTGAGGGCTGAGAAACAAAATCCTTCAGCCAGGATTTTGATGCAGACAATATTGCAAGAAGTCACCTGTGTTAAGTGTTGCCATGCAAGCGAGTTGCACATCAGCAGTGTATTTTTCATTTTCTAAATGCTTTAAACAAATTAGTTTGCAAAGGTCTGTGTTACCCCGGAACAAAAGGAATACACAGCTGAGTAACACTCTCAGTTATATATATTATATTCTCATGTAATAACATTCAGCTGGGTGCAGAGGTGGTTTTATCTCCTACTGGGGCACTGGGTTTGGGGGGTTTTGTTAGTTTTTTGTTGATTTTAAAGGTGACTCCTTGGAGAAAAACAAGTTTTACATGTTGGCACTAGTTAAATAGTGCTTTACCCAATCTTGTAAGGTGCACAAAAGAATTTTTCTCAGCATTGCTGTCAATGGACAAAAATACAAAAGATGTTCCAAGAAACAAGAAAAAAACACCAAACAACAACTTTTATGCATGAATTCTACATTTCAACATAGCTACTCAAAATCATTTTGTGTTGTTAGTAGCCTAGTATACCAGGATTGAGGTGGGAAGAATAATAGGAACCTCTAAATTCCGTAAAAGAGTGTTGACCATAAATAACTTAGAGATTTCAGGATCCTTCCATAATCTCTATTTTCAATCATCATCAGCAGCAGGCAGTAGTCCCACAGAAAAAAAAAAAAAAGTCCACAAATAAACAAACCAATTTTCCTTTAAGAGCAGAGCTAATTCTTTTCAATCCACTTTTTTATTACACTATTTTCCCTCTATCTGTTTAGCTAGCATAAGGATAAATTTCCAAAGCTACCCAGTTGGAAAATAAATGGGTTCACTGTTTGTCTAGCATTCCAATCTTCACAAATGTAAATCAGTCCAACTGCTACTCATTTAAACCTCCAACTTCACAAAACATTAAAGGACTGCTTTCCATACACAATTTAATCTGTGACAATTCACCAAGATTTCTGCTTGAACATCATTAGGAATTGACTATCTGATAAAGACAGACCACTATCAGGGGTCATGTGGGTCAACGTGTGTCATTTATGGAGTTTTACTGGGTCAACTACAGCAGGCACCACCATTTGAAGGTTAAATTGTTACAATTAAATACATATACAGCTATTCCCATAGCTACTCTGCTGTTAAATCTACCGTAAACAACACAGGCATTTGTATCTGACCCTAATTGTGTCCAAGATGTCACCGTTTGGAAATTATATAAAAAAGGACATTATAATCCGTTACACATTAAGCAATACTTTACGTACTGAGATCCACAATTAGCTGGTAGAAACTGGTTTCATTTATTCACATCAGTGTTAAGGGGTTCATTTAGGTTACTTTCTTTCATTTTAATTGGAATAAGGCAAGCAGTGCCTCCCAATATATTTCATAGCTGGAGAGTTCACTATAAACAAAGGCATGTAACCCTGCCAAGGCAGTCACTAGGGAAACTTTTTTTCTGCATTGGCCCCATTCACTTCTCCCTAAGCATCTTCAAGAAGATTGGCTGTGTCAAGGGCGAGAAGGGTTGAGGGGTATGTCAGGGAGGAGCCTTCTTAAATTCAAGCATATTTTTTAGCTGGGAAATCCCACTTCCCTCGAAGTTTGAAGTCAGCCAGCCAGCAGCATTAACATTATGTGGTCGTCCTGCTCATCAGAGAAAAGCAAATGAAATCTCTCAGTAGCGTTTTGCAGCAATCAGATCATTCTGATGCGCATAATGGTATAACAAGGTAGGTATACTGAGACCACAGGAGAGAGAGTAGTTAGCTGAGTAACTAAATTTATAATCAACTCCTACAGGGGAAAAAAAGAAGAAAAAGGTTTCTCTGCGTGCCTGCATGTCTCCAGTTTGCACCACAGTCTATGGGAAGTTGTGTGTGTGCTAGGAACAGTTCTCAGAGCCACCATTTTAATCAAACCTAGTGAAATATCCAACTGGAACGTAACAGGAAATTCTTACTGGCACACAAGGCAAATGTAACATATCTCAGACAAGCTTTCCACTGCATGCAATCACTTTGTCTCCTGGTCTGCAGGAAAGCAGGACATTTACTTTTCACTCAGCTCAGCAGCTTGGGACATTTATTGTGCTTTATCAGTGTGCTGCTGACCCGATCCAGGACTCCCCCAGCCCACAGTGGGCTTTGAATGAGGTCTTTGGCTGGGGAAGCAGAAGTGCTTGAATGGACTGAAGTTTGCTGAAAGCCCAGGATTAATTGTGGCACCAGAGCAATTCCTCTGCTGGGCTTTCCCACGTGTCTTTGTGCGCTGTCCAGCCACCCCTCACCTGTGAGAACCATATCACATCATTTATCCTCAAATGCTTTTTTTCTTTTCTTTTCTCTTTATTATTTTAATTTCAGATTTTGTGTGGGAGACAAATTTTTCCTGAAGAACAACATGATTCTGTGCCAGACAGACTATGAGGAGGGTTTAATGAAAGAAGGTTACGCGCCCCAGGTTCGCTGATCGGAGGCCACATCATTAAGAATAAAAAGCACTATGTTCTTTTATCTTTTTTGCTCAACATGTACATAAGAAATGACACAGGAACCTACTGAATAGCATAGATATAGGGAGACAGAATGGTTGCGTGAAATAAAAGGCGGACTGCATCTGTACGTAGTGAAAATTGCTCCAGTTCAGAGTTGAATGTTAATTAAAAAGGTACTGTATATACGGCTGGATTCTTTTTGCTTGCTCTTGGGATTTTCGGTTTGTTTGGGGCTTTTCGTTTCTTTTTGTGTCATTTGGCATGAGATGTTTATTTTGGACTATTGTACATAATGTATTGTAATATTTGAAGCACAAATGTAATACAGTTTTATTGTGTTACCATTTGTGTTCCCGTTTGCTTCTTTGTATTGTTGCATTTAGTACAATCAGTGTCTAAACTTACTGTATATTTATGCTTTCTGTATCTACCAGCTATTTTAAATGAGCTGTATCTTTCTAGTAAAAAGCATTAAAAAGCAAATCCCAACCATTATGCTACACTTAGAGCTTAAGAATACTGTTTACATTAAAACTATTTAGAAAACTAATAACTAGCAGCACCTGCTGCTAATGATGCTATGGTTAAGGGTCTATCAGCACTTCTCTTATAAGCCTCTATTTTTCAGGGGTTAAGCGTCTGCTGTTTAATTGCATGGATTTTCCTCAAAGAGCACTTTTATTTTACTACAAAATTTTGAAAAGCAAATCTGACTGGTTTGAGATATATTATAAAAGGTGCAAAAGTTAATGATTTTGGGTGCTGCTTTTGTGCCCCTTAGGCATTCCAAATGCCTGGATTTGATTTTTAATTTAGCTGGAAATTAAGCCCTAATGCAAACCAGTGCCTCTGGGTATCTTATTTTATATATATATA
>VYZT01051672.1:22751-38828 GCA_013400735.1 Pomatostomus ruficeps | reverse complement strand
TATATATATATATATATAAATATATTAGTAAAGGACTGTTATTCCTCTTTTCTCACACCATTGCCTGAAAGCCCCTTGATTTCAAACTTTTGCCAATTCGGAGGGAAGGGGGTTCCATTCTCCTATTCTAAAGGAGGCTTCTGCCTTCTTTAGCAAATACCTGTCTTTGAAACCAGGACAGCAAGTTACAACTAATTTTCAAACTGTGGCTTCAGTGAGGTTTGGCCTGGTTTGCAACAGGAAACAAAAAGAATATGCAGCACAGGCACGGAGTTGTTACAGCCTGGCTAGCCACGGCCTTCCGCAGAAGAAACAGAATTGCAGCAAGTCAAACAATTTGATTGTGGATACAATAATTATACAGAGAGATGCCATTATAAATTTTTTTCTGCTTTAGCAGCGCATCAAATTGGTCTGTGTATCATTTCTCCTCATGACTTGATCTCTTTTTTTATGTTGTGTTTCAGCACTAGAAAGCATGCCCACGATACATATAATGTTTCCTTTTTAAAAAAACTCCAGGTGGTTCAACCAAAGAGGTTCTTCTGCATGTCCAAAATTTAAAAATTCGTAATCTCATTACTAAAAATTATTTTAAAGTTAATTAAGGTGCGATAAAATTTGATTAACTGCAGTTATAAATCTGAGGCTAAAATGAAGACAGTTCTAAATCAAATAAAATGCCTTATTAAAAGTTATAACATCAGACAGTCATCAATCTCCAGAAATAAAGAGTTGAAAACAGAAAGCCATATAATGCATATGAAGCCTGGAGTAATTTATCCTGTCATCACATCCTATTGACAGGGAGTAAATCAAAAGACAAGAACAGACTGAAAACCTCATCTTCTTTGATAGTGATTTTTTTTAATTTGCAATTTTTTAACCAGCGATGTGAAGCCTTCAGGCTTATTCTTTATCTCTAATCACCGCTGAGCCTCACTGGAGTCAACATCGGGGTGGAGAATTTGAAAGCAGCAATGACCCTACAGAAAAATCTGGCTGAATTATGAAATCAACCAAATGATTGTGCGCCAACTCATCTTTTGACAAGCTGATACATAACAAGTTATATAAAAATAATCCTACAAAGAAGGTCTGGGATTTGACAGAGCCAGCTCGGAGTGCCTAAGAAAATTAACACAACTGACAGGCCTGAACTGAGCTCAAGTGTATAGAGATGTACCTTTAACAAAAGGCTGAAACTACCTGGAATGAAATTTGCAAAAACAGCACGGATAAGAAGCATTTCAAAGAAAATATCAGGAGTAAGCAAAAAACTTACAAGGATGGAAGAGGAGAGATTGACTAACAAGGTAAGCCCTGTGTCCTAAATTAGTCACACAGTAAAAGCAGCACCTCAGCTCAATCTTTCAAAGGAAAACCGACTGAATAGTGAAAGGCTCATTTCACCTCAGCAGAAGAGAAGGGATAAAATAAAGAGAACTAGTTAAGGACTCTTATTCTCATATAGAATCAATGAGAAGTTAACTGAGTACCCCCACACCTGGACAAATGTTCCGTTTTCTCATAAGAATCATGCCACGAGGACAGGAACATTTACAGCACACCGAAAGAGTCAGAAGATAAAACCAGAAATTCAGTGGCAAGTTTTTTAATGAAAGTTATCAACTAATGGGAACTGAAGTTTTCCCAATACACCAGTTAGTTTCATAAACGTTTACTCAAAAACTTTGTTCTTTGGGTATCCCTGATCATCAGTGCTAAAGCAAAAATCTCACTGGGGAATACTAAATATAGATGCACGCCAAGAAAGGAGAAGTGATAAACACACATTCATGTGATTTTGACACTGACTGCAGCAGACTTTGGAAGAGGCAGTCACCGAGGGCATGGAGGTGGGCTGGAGGGAGCATAAAAAGAAATATATTCTCATTACTGACAGATCACCTGAGAGACATGATGAGTTTCTTAGTAAGACAGATGACTACTTAGACAAGGGCAATACAGTGCAACCAATACAGCTATGTTTGAATTAAGCATCTGGCAGCATTCTCTAAGAAATCTTTATTTAAAAGGGAGACAATGAGGAGCAATATGAGAATACATCATAATATGGATAGAAAACTGTCTATGGGAGGCACTACAAGAGTCTGCAGTGAAAAAAAAGCAGTTCTAAAGATGGAGAAATATTGTAAGTATTTCTCAGGAACCAGTCTTGGGATGGATCCTGCTTAACACATTCATTAGCAACCTTGATCGAAGGAGTAGATTATGAAATGCCAAGATGATGCAATTATGAGCACGGAAGAGGACAAGATCATCACACAGAGAGGAGATGACCTTGTGAGCTAGAAAACTGAATGGGATGAAGTTTAACAGCAAAAAGTACAGCATGACAAGGCAAACTAATGAGGATTTCTGCTTTAAACTGCAGGTTCCCCAGATTTAAGAAATGAAGGAGAAAGCTGGTGGATAGAATGATTAAGAGGCACCCATTTGTTATTTACCAGCTGTAAAAGGTCTAATGAATTTCTGGGAATACCTGACATTTTCAGTCAACTCAGAGGACTGCCTGGATCTCATATGAAATAGTGTGGTGATTCCTGATCGCCTGTTCTCAGAGCAAAACTGTGAGTATGCCCAGAAAAGGGTTTCTAGGGGAATTACAAGAATGGGAAAATAAGTTTCATGACAAGAAGCAAGGAAACCTTGGTCCTTCCAGCCTAGTTAAGCAAAAGCTGAGAACGCATTTAAGTATATCTGATTACTGTTCCACATAACCCTGCTGTGCTTCACTCCTTCTCACGGCTCTGAGCACAGACAGCACACAGAGGAATCCAGTGGCCATGTGGAAGCTGGGTCCATGAGGGCAGGGAATGCCCTGGACAGGACCCAGCAGTGCCAGACAACCCCAGCACCGAGTGCACAGCCAGGGTCCAGCTCTGACTCCCAGCCCAGGTGTCCCCTGCCAGCCCTGCAACTGAGGAGGGCACACCCGCAGGCGGCGTGTGAAGCTGTCCCCGAGCAGGAGCAGGGCAGGAGACTGCACCAACCACGCAAACAACAAACAATCCCTCACACACAGGGCAACAAGAAGCCTCTCACAGCAGCTCAAGGGTTACTGAGCACAAAATGGGAACCCATCCTCTGGTTTTTAGTGATACACGTTCCTGCAAGCAACAGCTTGGGTGATGGGATGCAACAGAACTTTTTCACACAGGAACACATCCCCTTGGCAGCTGAGAGAAGGCTTGTCTCAGTAACCTGCTCAGCCATCAAGTGTCACCTTCCTGGCTAATGGTTTATATCAAAGGAAAGAACACACCTCATAATGTACATAACCAACTGTGTAATGCTGCTCAGCAGGGAAATATCCCTCCTGTAACGCTGCAGTGATTACCTTATGCCTTGAAGCATGAGAGCTGATGATCTTTATCTTACCTTTCATAACTACAATGCTACTATTGGTCATAAAATTATCCAAGCACTTCAAAAATTCAGCCACAATATTTGATTTGATGACCCTCTGCACTGGGGACTAGCACAACCTCACTCGGTGTTCAATGTCTGGCAAGTCATTTGTTTTAAATTACCCCTTTATTTTCATATTGCAGAACAGCATTAGAATAACCTTCCGAATAAGTTTCACTGCAGCCTTCACAAAAATAATAAAAAAATCGCGAGTAGCTAAAGCAAACCTTGCTTAAGGGCTTGGCTGTGACTTCTCCTTATGCTGTGTGTCACAACAAATCCTCTCACGCACCAGATGCCGACACCTTCCCACCCCGAGCAGGTGGGCTGCAAACGGGGAGGATGTGCAGAGCCCACGGCTCCTGCGGCTCTCCGCAGGGGCCAGCACCACCCCCGGAATTTGCTGCACGGGTGACACCACCGCCCTGCTGCCTGCAAAGCCTGCGACACGGGAACGAGGTCCCCGGGACAGGGAGAGCACCTGGGCCACGACACCTTCTGTGATAACCCCGAGCTGCTCGGCTGAAGCAGCACTTCTCCTTCAGACAAGTGCCAAAAGGTGCAGTTTAGCCTCAAGTCCTTTCATTTGTACTCCATTATCTTGGATGCTTAGGTGTGAAGAATAGCAGAACACCAATATCTTCATTGTCAAAAGGCGGCCTCACAGCTTTGCCTTCGCTTATTAAGACACAGCATTACCCGAGGCTCTTGTCTGAAGAAAACTCTCTTAAAACAAAACAGAACAATCAAACCCTCCACTCTCTTTGGGCTGCTCAGAAGACAAAAATAAAAAAAAACCCAGCAGAACGAGTTATTAAACAGCAAGTAGCTCACTTGTCCTCCTACCCACCCTCTCTCCACACACGAGCACTCAGGCTGTTCTGCTTTACATCCCAGAACCTGACAAGGAAAAAAGGACAGGTTCCAAACACAATTAAAGCAGGTATTCTCAACAAGCAAAGCACATTTTTGAAAATTCATTTCTGAGGAAGATTATGTAAGCAAAGCCAGCTAGGCTCAATCACACTTGCATAGCAGTTACCAAAACAGCTTCTAAAAAGAGGGTGAAGAAGATAGGAGGTTTATTTTTTACATTTTTTACTTTTTAAAAAGTGACACTAGCTCAAAAATTTATTTATTGAGAAGTAGTGACATTTCAGGGCACAGAAAAGGACATCTTATCCCAAAAATCAAACCATTCTGTGCATTCTATAAAATGAGCATCTGGCAAAGAGATCAAAAAGACACCATTTATTTGCCAGTGGTAACATATTTAAGAGGTTGCTTGCTAGCAAACTGCCATGGCAACCACAGCAGCACCTGGGGTGCAGCATTCTCCTGAGAAACAGCACACCTTCCCTTGAGAAACAAAATAATTCTGCAAGGGTGCAACAGAAAAGTCATTTTTAAACCCGATAAATAGCTCCAGTGACTGCAGAGTCACTGACCTCCAGAATCAGGCCTCCATTAACTCTCGTTTCCTTTACCCAAAAACCTCTGGATTAAACCCAGCTCTAAATAACACAGCAAAATGCACACTTTGAACTGACACCAGTCACTCTCCACTTCTGTGTCTAACTTCGTGTAGAACGGCACAACTGAGGGACAGCCCAATGTTTTTCGGAAAAAAGTCAGTAATCCTGAGTGTAATTTCAGTGCCAAAAGCAGAGTAAAAAGGGGCCACGATGAAATGGTCAAGACCTTCTTGCAGCCAATACACCGAGCCTTGCACTCCCTAAAAAACCAGCCAGGAGTGGGCATGTGCCTCCCTTCCTAGCTGCAAATGCAGCTTGAATTGAAAAATATAAGCTAGACTTCTTTCTGCAATTTAGAAATTTCATACCCAGAAAGAGCCTAATCCAATCTAATTACCAAGGGACAGAGGAAAGGAAAGAGAAAGGAAAATATCAGCTATAGATCTCTCTGCAAGGAAGAACATTTTTACGCTGTGAAAAAATAAAAACACTGGAATGAGAGTTTTTGATGTCAAATTGACCAATAGTGCACTTGCCTTAGCTCAGCTCTTTTCTACAGAAGACTGCACATAGTGATTAAGTCAACTTTGGAGAAAAATGCATTTCTGAGCTCATGTTATTCTGAAAAATAATTTTATATAAGGCATTATTTTTGAGCGCACCCTGTCTCAACTATCATTTTTAGAAGACTTACTTTATTGTACTGTTCTACACCAGCAGTGGCAGGGGAGGAGGGGAGAGGGTTGAACTGCACCACCCTAAGGAAGCTTCCCTTCCCTTGCTTTTCTGGCTTTCCTTCTGTTCCCCGTTCTCAAGGCTATGGGAGAAAAAAATTACACAGATCATCTCAACCAACAAAAGGGAAAATAGTGGAGATAAGTAGTACAGTTGACAATGGCAGACACCAATTACCTTCTTTTTCTGATACCAAAAAGGCTTCCAGTGCTTTTAACTTGCAATTTATGAATGTCACCGACTGACATTCAACTTCTGTGTTTCCAGCAGGCTCATTTATTGTCATGCTAACACTTTATTAAGCTCTTTTTTCTTTCCCCCTCTTTCACCTAAACTTTAAAACCTTGACTGGAATCACTGTGCAGACTTACGCCCTTAGTAACAGAGACAAACTGGGACCCAAGAGATTAAACATTACTAGAGATCCCCATCCTCCACCTCATTTTAGACGAAGTTATTGCCGGTTTGTTTTGAAAAGGTAAAACAAAAATTTGCCTACCATGCATTCAGGAATAGCTTTCACTTCTAATGGTTAAAATATTCCTTAGCCTTTTTTTCTTCCCTTGGTCTTCAACTTCATTTAAAACCACAGTTTTACATTCTATTAGACACTTGTTATTAACAGGTACCATAGATGAAAGAAGATTAATATAGTCAACTAACGTGTTGACTGATTCTCTTACTAGTGTCAAAATCCTACAATTAAATATTTTCCTTCAACCATATTACACCATGCAATTCTTGAATCAAGCAGTCATCATTTAATTCATAAATGGAAAAAGCTTAAGCCACACAAGATGGTGAACACTGCAAAAACAGATTTATATGAACTGCTTTTTATGTAGTCAGAACAAATATTATTTTTCTCATATGTAGTCCAACTTCTGTTTAACTTGCAAGTGTACTATCTGTCTCACACGTTATTAAATGTGTCTGGCATCTTGAAGAGCACTTGCTTGTACAGAAGATGTGAAAGTTTTTTTATTGCCAGTATTTTAACAATGTGCTGATGGGAAGCTCCCAACGCAAACCAGCTGCCCGAAGGATTTTCTCCAAGGCTGACAGCCGTGACCAGCAGCCCCGACCAGTCAGGCTTCAACTTGCAGAAGGATCTTTCACCATCTTCCCCAAGAGCTGCCATCAATTTGCTTTAATTCCTTTCTGACACAATGCTTTACAGCTCTCCCAGGTGTGAACTTGGTTAATCTAAAATGGTAAAATGCTGGTGACAGATACAACACAGTTCAGCAATGACTGAAGGAGCACAAGGGAAGTAAATTCAGCTCCTTCCCAGAATGAGGATGGCTCCAGTGTCCTCTGCACCACTATTAAAAGAGGTTTTAAAGTAAGAGCTACAGCAGCCAGTAGGAATTAAGCACCATTTCCACAGCGTTTGTCCTGACTCTGGTATTATTCAGTGCTTTTACCTGGATAATGAAAAAGAAGAGGATACAGACAAAATTTGCTCATCTGGCAGGAACCACAAAAATGTTGGTGGATATAAGAATTTGAAGGTGTCTTGACAAATTGGAGACACAATTCTTTAAAAACAGAATGTAATTTGAAAAGGACAAGGTTATACACCTACACAGAAATAATAAACTACACTGATCCGGGTGGGAGCAACAAATGAAACTGAAAGATCAGCTGCTTTTCCAGAAAACAGCTAACAAAACAAAACCAAAAAAACAACCCATCAACACAAAGGTTAAAAAGCACTATTTCATGCTGCTTTGCATTTGAAGATGTTACAGTGTGTCCTCCTCCTCAATAACTAACACCACCAGCTCTGTGAATGAAGACTCTGTTAGCTCAGCATCTGCTTATTCCTTGGACTTTTTCCAGCAAATCCAAATCTGTCCAGATCTGAGGGAAATGCTTTAAGTGACACGTTGCAATGCAGAGGGAAGCAAAAAATTTATGATGTTTTGTACTTCTTTCACAATGGAGCTTGCCTAATTTTACAACAATATGATAGTGACTCACTGAACCCTCAGATCTAACAGTGACTCTCTAGAACACTTTTTTTTTTTTAAACAAAAAATTAGGATTGAGACTGCAGCATAGAGTAGGTATTACAAAAGGTCTTCTTGTGCTAAAAGCACCAAAGCACTGGAACAGCTTTCCACGTGAAAGCTCTAGAGTTTCCATCTGTAAGGGGTTTTTTAAGACAATGTTGGGCAAATGTCTGTCAGGAATCATTTTGTTAAATTAACCTATTGCCGAGCAAGCAAAATGTACTATACTGATCTCTCCGATCTACCTTTCAGCACTGGCTTTTCCCATAAAAGCATTTGTTGGAGATACAAAAATACAGGAAGGAAATGACAAGTGAAACGGGTTAATATTACTTGTCATTTGTCACAGCTACATGGCTGTGCCAGTGCATCTGAGCATCCTAATCCTAAACAGGGAAAAAATCATACTCACAACCAGCTCCTGGAATCTTGTACATCTCATGAAAATTTAACCTGAACATACTAAAGGAAAAGCAAATGGGGAAGTAACAGCGCTGACCTGAAAAACAGTGCTTTTATATAACATTACACACTCACAGAGAGTCTTTTTTCCCCTTTCACACAAAATTCTCCCTTTAAATTCTCCTTGAAGAAGATCCATAAAAGGTCTTTTGAGGCAATAATTGCAAAAAATCATGGGGAACTGTATTCAGTTCCTCAGGACCTGACTTCAACACCGAGAGATTTTTGATGTGTGGCTGGAACATCTCCTGGCATTTCCACAAAGCTCAGATCTCCCTATGGAGGTGAGGCCACAGAAGCAGTGCAGCGTTTGCTGGTTTGTGGGAACAGGTACAAAACCTCAGCTCCTAGCGAGGGCTCTGCCTGGACAATGTTCTCATGGGTAAAACACGGTACAGACGAGAACTCCAGGCTGCAAAATCATCCCCAACACTCTGCTTCACATGATCCACAAAAAAACTGGAAGCACTTGTAAAAGACCTTGGCTCTCTGTAGGTAGTAACAAACAGCACTTATAAATCCATCTCTTGAAACTTGCCAGTAAGAAAAGAGCATCGTGTTCTCCCAGGGAATAAAAGAATTCAGACAACCATGCTTATAAACTCTCTGAGCCAAACAATTTGCGATTTTACTTTTGGAATCTTTTTTAGGTTAGGATATCAAGTCAGTAAATGAAGCATGAGCCATAAAACAGCTGAATATAAGAGATGCCTGATGAAATAAAATTTTTGCTTTCTAACGTAACACCACATTCCAGTGTCTTCTTTTTCAACATGATGTTTCTACTTTCTTTTGTTCGCTGGTTGTGATATCACCAACAAGAATAGTCATCCACTCACCATCATACCATCAGTGCAGGTAATTAAAATATTGCCTTTGCAGACAAGAAATTCCAGGATACATAGAGATACAAACTTCTACTTTTCTGACACTGGTTTGAACACCTTTTTTTTTCACTGGGACTTTTTACGAGCTGTACGTCCAAAGACCGAGGACAACAGTCAAGTACAGCACAGGGCATTTCCTTAATTTTCACACAAAGAAAGGACCTGCACTTTGTACTTATCTCCTACTACCACCTTCTTTCATTAATACCAGAAAAGATGACAAGTTATAAGGATCTCAAGGATGTTATTACAGGCCTCAGAAGTTAAACAAGCAAACACATGAACAACCTTTCAGCTGATCACCACTCAATTATCCAAGTCTTTCATCACTCAAATATAAACTGCAGGATCTTCTACCTGTCCTTAAAATGGATACAAATGCTACATAAAATTCTACAAGAAATGATGCTGTAACTTTATCAGGATCTTACACCGTGCACTTAATTTAAGATGTTAAATTGGGACTAATCTCGAGCTGCATTCACCTCTCACGTGGAGAACAAAATTTGTACATCCGCTCATCATATAAACACAAATACAAATCACATCTACTGAATTTATTGATAGGTACACTTCTGAAATCTCACTGCTGGATTGAGTAACCTGTTCAGCAGACAACACACCTCAGCAAAGGCTTGGCTTGCTTCACCTTGGTTCCCTCACCTTTCAGGACATAAACACTTTCTCACTTTCTCAAGCTAGTACCCACATTTTGTTCTTTCTTCCGAGCTGAGCAAGACTGACACACTGCGCTAGCTTAAATAATTATTGGAAGTTTACACCTTGTGGCATTAAGAAGGACAACTCGTCTCATATGGACACAGCTTTTCCAAATATTAAAATTTACTCAATTCACATAGTGGTCGACATAAAAGCTTGGGTCCAAGCAGCTACTTTACAGGGCACACCTTCCATGTAACTGTTACAAGCTCCCTAAAATATAAAGATATCTGCTTCCTCGACCAAAATCCAGAACCCTGAGGAACATGCCAAGGGTCCGTGTGTAAGAGCAGGGCAACCCACGGCATGGGGTTCACATGAGTGAGCCTGCTGAGCAGAAACCTGCCCGTGTTAGCTGAGAGGAAAATGCAACAGCAGGAGTTGAGCTCAAATCCCATCTCTCCTCCAGGCTTAGAGGTCTCACTCCATTTGACAGGGAGACACTTACCTCCACCTCACATTTTTCTGAGAACACAGGCACAAAGGGCCAAAGCATGTACGCTCCTAATTCCTGCTTAAGCCCTTAAAACACCCACTAAAGTCGTGAGAATCTCAGGATTTAAATTGGAGATTAAGGGCTGAAGCATCTTTAGGGATTGATCCTCTCTCTCAAAAGGCAACAACCTTCTTTCTATCCTTTTTTTTTTTTTTTTGCTGGTTCCACTAGAAGCAGAGAAAGAAACAGCTTCTCCCCGTTGTGCAACAGCCCAACCATTAAATGTGTTCTGACACACGGAGCACCCAGGTCACTCCTCCACCTCTGAGGATTCACACTGCCACTTCCCTGGCCACCAGCCCTGCAATCAGGGCAAACTCATCTGCAGGTGAAGTGTGGAGCATCTTAAGCTTGCTCACGGAAAGGATTCATCAGGAGACAGCGAGATTTCCGTTGTAAGGCCAATGGTCAAGACACCTGCCAGGGCAAACAGAGAAGAACGGGCAGCTGCTCTCCTGCAAGAGAACTGAGTATTTCCTGTGCACTGTGCTCCCTTCCACACCTTGCTGAAACTGGTGCACTTCTGTACGCAAGAAAAGCTTAACTGTTTTCTCCTCTTCATACAGGATATTCTTACTCAAATACACTGCAACTTTCACAGGATAAAGTGTGGTCCTAAGGAGGCTGTGAGCTCCTTCATCCCCCTGAGAAACAAAACCAGAGACCGCTTAGCTGAGGATCTGAAAAACACTTTTGCAGAAGTGTTTTTTTTTTCAAAATCCAGACCCACATGTTTCAAAACAGTGGAATAACACACTAATAATGAGGGGAAGGAACATAAAATGTAACTGAGAATTACTTCATTCCAATTGCCCCATCAGGAAGCTGTCATTGGACACATCCTCTTATGATTTTAATAATAGTTTCTTCTTACAGAACACATTCCCACCTAATCAAAAGAACATTTTCTGACCTCAAAAGCAGTCTGTCGTGACTGGTAAGTTCAAACCAACATCCAGTGACCCAGGCTGTCACCCAAGATGTGAAGATTGCTGTCAGTTGGTTGAAGTGCCATGGTAAATCTCAGGTAACTTGACTGAAGTCTGCCTTGCTGGCTTGTAAGAGTCACACTCATGGAGAGTTTGCTTCATTTTTTGTCACTGCTTAACGTCTGCAGCGGCCAATTACACCCTTAAGTAGAGTTTTCTTTTGTGAAGACATAGAATCTGTTTCATCTGCGTTGCAAACAGCAGAGATGGGGGTTTTATCTGTTGGTTGTGAGAATTGCTCCTGTCCCTATGGCAAGGGACAAGTCTCTGGACCATGAGTGCTTTGTGGAGTTGACTCCTGGTACCCTGGGAGACGCATTCCTGGGATCCAGGAACTGCGGCAACCCAGCAACGCTGCACCCCAGCAATCAGCTGCTGCTGCTGTGGGCCCACGCTGAGTCTGCTTCCAGTGGAAGTGGAATTTAAGGAGCCCACAGGGAGACCAGGAAGCTTTTTCAGTAACTTTGAACAGCAAGACATTAGAAAAATAATGTCAGTGCACAGATAATGGAAAAAAAATAATAAAAAGCTTGGGAAAGTATCCATATTCTGTTTTAAACCACTTGTAAATAGCTCTTCATCCCTCACTCCACACCCACCTAGAGGCAGCAAGGCAAGCACAGTTGAAATCTGAGTATTTAACTATTTGCTTCTAGTTGTAGTGCCAGTAAGTGAAACTGTTGGCCTAAGCTTCAGAGAAAACACACCCTCATCACAGGATGCAGCAAAGTGCTCAGAAATCTCAGCCAAAATCAAGAAGCCTATTGAAACAGTAAAACCTGATGGAGAGTCTACCCAGCTAACCTCTCCAAACAAGTAACAAGAATCAACCCCACAGTGGGAGCCTGGAGTTTGCATCAAATTTGATGAGACATTTAGAAAAAAACAGGCCTGGCACCTTCTGAAAGGAAAGAGACTATTTACAGTAAATGAGAATTTAGTAAGCAAGGCATGAGGAACCAGGCTTTGCTCAAATAATGCAGCCTCCTAGGACGACAAAGCACTGAGAGGAACAAACAAAAAAATCCAAACACGCCCCGTATCAGCGGACTCCATGCAGTTCAAGTGCACTTCCTGCCTCCTCAATGCACAGGTCGGCTAGTGCAGTTTTGATAGCATTCCTATTGTATGCTTTTCATGCAAAAAATTAATTACTTCTATCTGTCAGGCATCATAAGCCCTGTCGCACTAAAATGAGGTTTTGTTTGTTTGTTCCTTTGATGTTTTAATTATTGCAACATGATTACAACAGACTAAACAACAGCCTAAAGGTACAGATGCAGCCAACATCTAAAATACACTCGTGTATAAATATGTATGAGCACACACACAGCTATGGACGATGCTTTTTCCATAAACAAGCAACTCACATAATCAAAGCTTAGAACACTTTTGCGGTACCTTCCCATTATTAACATCCTCCAAAATTGCTCCTAATCACAACAAAGTGGCTTCCAGGTAATGAATAAACATCGCTCATTCTTTTATGGGGGTAGAAAGGTGATGAGGGAAACACAGCAAACTTGGTGAGAGATACTTGTAGTCATTAAATGGAAATGCACAACACAAACAGTGAAGAACAGTGACTGATCACACTCTATCATTTATCCTCATCCTTACATCTCACTGTTCACACGGCATTCAAGCCAACCTCAGGGGTCAAATATTAATCATGGAATCGTTGAAGCAGGAAAAGACCTTTAAGATCACCAAGCCCAACTGCTGTCTCAGACAACCAACACACAGTGAAACAGTAACCTCCAGGTCACAAGCTCTTGCCTTCTATCCACGCACATGTGGATTTATAAAGTTTGAGGGGAAAAAAAAAAGGTTGATCAGCTACTTAAAGGACTCTAAACTCTCCATCTTTTCCACTTCAGAATGAATCTTGGTACGCAAATATGAACAGATCAGTTATCAAAATGGGTAAGATTATAAAGTTGCAATTTGAAGATGGAGAGTGTCAAAAAGAAGTAATGTCTCCTCTTAATTCTGTAAGGAACAGGTTTGATTTCCAAGAGTTATGGCCACTGAAACATCCTGTCCAAAAATATAAAACAGTAATGCAGAGATCCACCTACGGCAGCAGAGTTAGATTAGATCCGAAGTTATTTCACTACTTGCATTATTATTGCTGCTGATGTTGGGGTGACAGGCGGTATTACACCATAATCCACGGAACAGGCTCTTGGGGAAGGAGCAGGAGGAGCTGCTGTCTCCACAAGGGAGTGCTGAGAACACCTGGAGTTTTGCCTACAATGGATGATGAGCCAACCTCCATTTTCACACTGGTGAAAACAGAATATTTAGGTTGAAAGGGACGTAATTTCAAACAAAATTCCTCACCGCCCTTGAGCAGGAATATCAAAGAGCAGTGTCTGATGCTGCTGCACTTACAGCATTCCTAACCCAGTTTATCCCCTGTGGCTCCAAACAGTTTACCTGGTGATGCAGTCGTTCACACTACAGGACAAAATACCCACCTACTGCAAGAAATAACAGTGCCAGCTTTCGTGCTAGTTGCAGAACACTTATTTTTATGTCACAACGAAACTATTTCAGTATCATCTCTTTAAGTAATATTCTTTTCCAAGACTGAAGCAAAGAAATTGTACCAGTCAACCAAAGCTTTTTTTTCACAAATTTTTTTTTCCAACTAATTTCTTTGAAAGGGAATAGATAGTTCATGTTCCCTGCACCCTTAAACCAGAATGAGGCTGTAAGGCCCCTGTCCCAGCTCTCCAGTCTCAGAAGGACCATTTCAGTCTCCTTTTTCTTTTGAGGGATAGGGTGTTATCTCCTGTAACAGGAGCTTGTACAAATTCAAATAAGAAAATAATTTACTACAAAATCAGTTGGTTTTCCCTCAAGGTTTCTGATTTTCTTGTAGTTTCTAATTTTGGCACTTTCTGGCTGTCTCAGGTTTTCTCAGCTTCACCAGTTCTTGAGAATTCTATTTGCCTACAGATTTCACAGGAGTCAGAGTAAGGCTGTGAAGAAAATAAGAGAGAATTCACCTGGCTTAGTAACAATATTGAAGGAAGAGTTCTCAAGCCAGTCAGTTCAGAATTAATTAAAATACATGAGAAACTACCGGGGAATGATTTATATTCAAAGGGGATTATGGCTAACACTAAAATGTTTACAAAATCAATGGGAACCTAGCACAAAACAGATATAGCTCAGGGGAATACACATTGATTAGATTCCCGTGTCCAAGATGCAGTCCTCTTTTCCATGTTCCTCATTAATTCCTTTCAAGAGTTATGTGAATTGCAAAATAGATGTAACCGAGCTCCAGTTATTTATATTGTGTTAAATAAGGGGAAAAAAAAAAAAAGAATTCTATTCATCTGAAACTAAAATTCATTTGTTTCCAAATGCTTAATGAGAGAGGATGGTTCAGCTCACCTCCAAATTCATCATCTGCTGAACGTTATTGAATATCCAATAATGCCAATACCAACCAGGAAACGACTGGCACAATCTGTTAGCTCTCAGACTGAGCTGACAATTTCCTGGTGTACCCAAAACACAAACCTAGGTACTCCTGACAACCAAAACAGTGCTTGCTAATAGCTCTACATCTTCGTAACATTCAGTGTTCTGTAGCCTTTTATATAAAATTAGCAAGGTTCTAATTACTAAAAAAGGATGTTGGCGCACTGCAGCTCCAGTGCTGTCCAGCACCAGCTGCCCCACTAGCCACAAGGCAGGTCACGTTTTAGCCAAATTTGGTATTTTTGTTTGTACAGAAAAATCATCAGATGAAAACTACGCACAGTGGCCGTGTCAGGCTCTGAACTGATTCTCTGGAAAAGAGAGACTGGAAATTGAGCCTTACATTCTTCCACAAACTGGATGCACTTCAGATTAGCACTGACCTTTTCACAACAGCCCTGATTCAGCTAACTAGACTGAAAGTTGAAAAGCAAATAAAGTCACCGAAGGGGTAATGGGTTAAAAAAGCCTCCAGAAGAGAGCAGAAGGCCTGACCTTCAAAGGTTAATGTCACTTGTGCCCAAGTAAATGGAGGAAATGTTTCATGACCAAAACAGTGGTGGTTAAACAGACATTATATCATTCCGGTGAAACAAAGTGCTTAAGTGAAAAATAACTCACATGCATGAACCTGGCACCGCCACGACTGGTGTCTCAGGAGTCTGAACCAGCCCAATTGCTGCTCACACAGATTCCAGTATCTAACCACGATCTTTATCTTTCCACAGGCTTGCCTGGATCTCCGTTCTGCCCGTTAAGTGACAATACAAGTCCATGTAAATACTGCAAAATTCCTCTTGCCTAAGAAACTCAACAAGGCTCATATTCTAGCGGCAAGGAAGAGCTTTGTGCAGACAAATTAATCAGGATCATTCCTATCCCTGGAGGTGGGAATGCATCAGCAACAAACTCCAGCTGCCATGGCATCCTCACGTCAGCCAACCGCAGTCCTGACACTGGGGAGCACTGAACCAGCTCTGCACAAACTGTGTTTTACTGCCTTCTGCATGGGGAACTCACAAGGTAGGAAACGAAACCCTCACTGATCATCTCCCGAGGGAACAGAAAGCGTGGGAATGGCACCAGCTACTTCCTGAACAGCCACCACGATGGCAGCTCTTACTCCATGGCCTCTTCCCTGGGAAGCCAGAGCACCGCTTGGCACCGAGTCCTGGGCTCCAGCACAGGGACAGCGCAGGGAGCCCATGGCCAGCCTGCCCCACAGAGCTCTGCTGCCCCAGGGTTGTGGTTTTAGTAGAGGGGAGGGGGCCATAAAGATGGCTCCTGTGAGAAGCTTCCAGAATTCTTCACCATTTCCAGCAGAGCCAATCTCTGATGGCTCTGAAGATGATGGACATG
>VYZT01051672.1:0-22462 GCA_013400735.1 Pomatostomus ruficeps | reverse complement strand
AGCGGGTGGATGTCGGAGGAAACTGCAGTCCAGGTGGGAGACCCGGTTGGAGAGAGAGGGGCCCCCTGCTCCCGTGCTGGAGCAGTTTGTCCTTGGAGGACTGCATTCCATGGACAAGAAAAACCACACCACAGAGGTTCACAGAGAACTGTCTTTCGTGGGAGGGACCCCACAGCAAATGCAGAGGAAAAAACTCCTCTCCCTAAGCAGGGGAAGAAGATTCTGGAAATGGACTGACCTGAACCCCCACACCCTGCACCCCTTGCTCTGTTGGTGGGAGGGAGGGAGGGGTGCGGAGTGGAAAGAACGGTGTCTTTTAAAGGTTTAGTTTATTTCTCATATCCTCCTTCTAACTCAGGTAGTAATAAATTTCACTTTGCAACTTGAGCCTGGTTTGTCCTTGGAGCATTTTCTCCCGGTTCCTTATCTCAACTCATGAACCCTTGTGTTTAATTTTTTTCCTTTTTTCCCCCCCTCTCCTTCCCTCCTCTGCCCAGCTGTGGCAGGGGAGGGAACGAGTGAGTGGCTGCCATGGGTGCCTGGTGTTTGGCCAGAGTCAAACCACGACACCCAGGAAACACCCACTGTGCCTGTGCCTGCAGCCAGCCCCGGGACAGCCAGGGATCCTTCAGGGCAAACCCTCTGCAAGCTGGATGTTCTCTCTCCTTGCAAACCACAGTCTGGCTCTGGGCTAACACCAACTCCCACTCGGGTCCGAGGATGCTGCTGGGCATTCCTGTAATCATCTCGGCACTAACAGCTACCAAGATGGACAGACACATCCTCTGGTGAAAGCTTGAAGGGAAAACCTGAGCCATAAGAATTAGGGAAACAAAGTAATAAAACGACAAAGCGAAGTAAACAATCCTAAGGAAGATGAGAGGCAAAAAGGAGTTTGCGTTTTTGCATTGCCAATTTTATCCCCGTTATTTTCAAGCACTTTCTTAAGCCTGTAAGTGGAGAGAAAATAATTTTCCACTATTAAACACAGTGATCCCTACAGGGACATGTTACATGCCTCATGTATATGAGGCGTATGCAGCTTCAGCAAGTGAGTTCAGGGCAAGATATAAACACAGCAAATACCTTCAGCAGAAGCAATAAAAAAATTAGGTTAATATAATGCAAATAATCAGAAAATATCCATAGCAGGAAGGAAAACGAAGGTCTAATTTAGAAATGAAAATTAAAATTGAAAAGAAAGTGATAAGGACAGACACTGAAAAATTTTCTAGTGAACACCCAAAGGGTATTTTGAAATTTACCCTTTAGCCATGAAGAACAGATACACCAACTGCAAAAAATGAGAAGGCATCTTTTTGGGGAAAAAAACCTGAATACTAAAACTATTATAAGAGTCAGCAAATCAACAGGAAACTCACATCAATATAAGGATCACCTTTGGAGATGCTGTACGTATATTTGTACTAATTTCAGTTTTTAAAATCAAAGTCTCACTAACTTTTTTTATAACTCTTTTTTACCAGTCTCCAAAAAGATGCAGGTACAGAGAAGCAGATCATTAAATAGAGGTAGATCTATTAGAAAAATACATTTTTTAGAGATTTTTTTCAGAGGCAGCTACCTACCTAAATAAAATTGATTTGTCTGTCAAAAATTTTACAGACTAAGAGGAATTCTCTTTCTAAAAATTAAATATGTACATGAATATTTTATAGAATGGCTGCCCTCAGCTGTCAATAACATTTAGAAAATAAAGTTGGAAAAAACCTCAACAACTTATTTCTTGCTCCGTAAGCAGTTTGATGACTTTTCTACACTTACTTCAGCTGATTTTGGGGTATTATTGGCTGTTCCTTAGAAAGGACCTGCAGCCAGTGAACCTCACAAGACCCTGGCACTACAACCCAGGATGCTGCTAACATTTTTATCCCAGGCTCCAGGCAGTCACCCAAAGCAGACAAACCTGCCCAGACACACACCAGTAAACACTCAGATCTTCCATACATGAGGCCCAGCTTCCTCTTCTTGCCAGAACGATCCAAGTGGAAAAAAACAGCCTTATTTTTAGTTTCAATTCAAATACAGCTCCTCGTGCAACACAATACACAGTATGTTGTTGTTTTGCTTAAATAAAATCTGTGAATGTGTTTCCATAAATGAACTGCATTGAAAAAAACCCCCAAGTAGCTGAATATTTATCTGCATATAAAACTTGATACAAATACGTAAAAGAAATATGTCTATATATATTAAATTTATTGTCCAAAATTGTCTAAATATATTAAAATTGTTATATGCCAGTGTATCCCTGCTGCATCTGGATAATGTCAAAAGCTCAATCCCTTTTAATAAATTCAGAATAGATTGTGCTGAATACAGACAAAGCCTGTACCACCAGCATACAACTCAATTCCAAATTATCTGAACAGAAGCTGCAAGGAGAAATGCTGGTCAAGGATGAAAAATATGCACACTGAAATGGTAAAAAAAGAGTAGAGAGCAAACCACAGAGCAAAGCCTGAGGTTAGCAATAATGTCTTTTCCAATAATTTCTAAGCTTCTGTGCTTTGTTTTTCACATGCACATTAACTTTGGATACCCAGAACGAAATCAGTAAGTCCCTCACTAAATCTTGCAGGGAAAGACGTGTCAGTATAAACTGACATTTGTCATGGGTTTAGAGACTCTTGTACTTTTAGAACCAATTTTGTTTACCTTCTAACTGGAAACAAAATATATTCACATAAGGGAAAACACAATTGCTAACATTTACTGGAGCAGCCTCCAGCTATGCTATCACCAAGGGCAAAACATATTTGCTATTAAAAATAACTTTAAAAAATATTTTTATAATAAGCCAAATTGCATCTTCCATTTGGTTTTGGTGTTCTGTTTGTTGGGGTTTTTTTCTACTGAAAGATAAAATCCTAATTTCCTTCAGCAGTTAAAAAAAAATCCATAACAATTGTGGGGAGAAAGCAGTGATTGTTTGGCTTGTTGCCATTTTGTTGGTTTTCTCCTGCAACTAACTTTAGGTAGAGCAAATCCTTTCAGATGAATCACAACTGGTCAACACCGAATATCTGCCAGATGTCCCTTTCTGGATGCAGCAAAGCTGCTGCATTTGGGACTTGTCTTACAGACCCTGGGCACTGGGACTTTCCCCAAAGCCCTCACCCTTCCTCTTCACCTTCTGTGTAAGGTGTCACTCTTCTCATCTGTCACCTTCTCGCAGGATGGGTGCTGGGGCTTCACGGCCAGGCAAGGTGCCACCGTGTCCCCAGGGCCACTCCCCACTCCTGGCTCAGCGTCTGCTCAGGAAGCACCAGGGCCTCACACACACTTCTACCCAAGCAGCTTAAAAGCATTTAAAAACAAGCATTTCTTTGCGACCCCATGGCAATGAGAACACTTCCCGAGGAGTTTCACGCTATTTTTCCCCGAGCTCCCTAACATCTACACACAAACCCCAACAAAGTGATTTTCTACACTCACTTCCCTGCATCTGTTACCTCAGGTCTCTGCATTCTCTAGGCTTAGATCAGAGTCCTCCACGTGCTTCGCGTGGGTTTCTCCACCAAATCAGGGTTGTTCCTGATGTTCTCAAAACTGAGAGGGGTGGAGAGCGTTCTTTTCAGTCTGTAATAAATCCTGCTATGGACAAGTGCATTTGTGTCCCTCTGCTGACCCACCCATACCAAAAGCAGCCTCAGAACTGGGTCTGTTGCTCTCCTGTTGCCAGCACAGCCTCTGAAGCTGTGTAGGTTAATATAATGCAAATAACCAGAAAATTCATTTACAATTCATTTACAATTTTACACAGTCAGGATTGAGCCCCATCCAACGTGTTTCTGTAAGCTGGCTGTGAGAACTTCCATTTGGAAAAGGAGCTCCGTGCCCCCAGATCGTTCTTTAGGGGTAACAGAGAGACAGATTGAGCACCAAAACCACACATCAAGTTTCTTGAAAGTAGCTGAAAAAAAATGTTAAGTGCCAGCATTTAAAAGGCATTCTCGTTTTGTCATTTCAAGACGTTAAACAATGCGAAATAACTGCCCTCTCTGCATACCCAAGCACTGCAAAAGGTAACCACAGAGACTCAGCAGCACCTAAAACGACCCTCCAGTGCTCCTGATGCAGGTCTAGATGACAGAATCCGAGAAAAATGAGGTTGGAACTAGAGGTTCTCTATGCCAACTCCCTTCTGAGCCTCACGGGCCCTTGGGAGAGGTGCAGCTCTGTCACCCCCTGGGTAACTGAGGCTGCAGTGGGAAACTCCATTCTCCACACATGCATGAACACACGCACACACAGTTAAGAAAATTAATTATTTTCATAATTCTTAGTTTTCTTAACTGTTCCAGATATGCTCCAGCTTTTTACAAAGGCAGAACTCAGCACCTCAACACTTAAGAGCTAAGCACACAATTTTTAGCAACTTCTATCAAAGTACTGGTAAATGGCTTCCATCCAAACCCAAGCTAAACCCCCTCATTATATACAAACATTTCTCCGTATTTTTCAGTCCAGCTCAAACACAAGCAAATTCCTGATCATCACTAGAAGAATAATGCTGGTTTTTTTTTCTTTCCTTTGCTGCCAAATGTTTGATGCAAGCACTTCTCTGGTTTAAACTGCCAGAGTTCCACCAAAAATTCTTTCAAATGTTCCCCTTTTTCACTGACACCAGCAGGAATGTGGCATGAGTTATACTGTATCAGAATTTGAAAGAAGAATTTTGAAAATATCAGGATCAATACAATGGGTAAAGACCAGCAAAAGCTCTTTCTTGCTGACAGGTCGGAGGACATGCACATCCCCACCGATTGCATGGATTTCTCCCTCTCTCACTGCTGGAACATGCTGTGGAGACATCAATCTCTACTGAGTAATTGCTTTTAATATAACTTTAATATAATTCCTTTGATATTGTTTCAAAAATAGTGCATTATACTACACCAGTAGTTAGAGCTGCCTTTACTGTATAGTAATTCTGATTAACATCTTTAAGTCTAAACACTATCATGATAAATCATTTATTTTTATAGAAATATATCTGGTTTGCCATCCTTAACCCTGTGGAGCAAAGTTATTTTAGGTTCAATTACACCTACACAACCCTTCAGACACAAACCTCTGACCAAGTCTGGGGCTCAGCCTGGATCCAGCTGCACCCACACTCCTCTCGGAGAAGGAGTTTAGAAAGCCAGAGGGTCCCTTGTGCACCTCCTGACTGAACAGGAGGGCTTCTCTAAAAAACTCTGTCTGAAGCTCCCCGTCTGCACAAAAGGGTCATTACAGTAAAAAAGATAATTACACTGACCCAGAAGGAACATGCAATAGCCTTTTTCTCCTCCTGGTCAGCTGTTTCACCTGATTAAGTCAGATTCTACTGTGATTAGTAGCCAACAACATGGCACTGGGTTTTCATTAACTCATCTATCAAATTATATCCCACACAATTCAGAAGAATGCAACCCTAACGTGTAAGAACATTTATTGATTTGGGGACACAAGATCCCCAGTCTCTTCATGTGAACAAAAATATCAACAGCCTCAGAGCAGGATTTTCATTGCCATCCTGAAGGGGTGAGGCCTTTTTTTCCTTTAATAGCAATGATTCTAATTTGTTCAAATGTAAGTTACTAACACAAGAACTGACAGTTGCAAGCCTGAATTCCTTGGGAGCCATAATTATTTATGACACTTTATTACAACAACACCGAAACATATGGTTACCTTATTAGAAATTACAATTTATTTTCATATAAATCTCAGCATGACATTACACCGAAAGAACTAAAGTCACTCCAGGGGATGGCAAATAATTCCACTTTCCAGGTTTCTGTAGTTGGAATATGAATTTAAACTAATTAACCTGTAAATATAAAAGCAGCTTTGATAACGGAAATTATCTAGAGCCATACAAGGCACAAAAACATCACCTTTCAACAGACTCTTGAATCTTCTCGGGATAAAAATTTGTGTTTTGCTTGAAATCTTTCTGTCCACTGGCAAGAATGTAATCTCTGCCCTGAATTTACCACCATCCAATGAACTTGAGAGGGAAAGGGTCCATTTTGGTTTTAACTCAGTCTCCTCCACCAGCAGCTCACAGCACAAGGCATCTGCAGTCTCATTTACTGAAGGCCATACACTCACAAAGGCAGGACACTGAGTGACAAGTGCCTGCCTTTTGATCAGGCTATAAAAGATGGATTTGAGTTCATGGGATGGTTAAGGATGTAATTTTAAATAAAAAGCCTCTCTCTATGAAAACAGTAGGCAGGACAGATGCATTATTTGCATTGTATCACCAGGAGAAGCGACCTGCACTGATGAATAGGATGACGTCCACAGCAGAAGTTTAAATTTGACACTGTCAGGTAATTGAAGTCTTCAAACCTAGATTCACAAGTGTCTTTCAAAGAAAATGTGAACTTTTAAAAAAGCAACCTGGCATCAAGTCATGTGTTTATAAAAGGTGGGGGTGGAGGGGTTGTCTGGGGGTTTGGGCATGCAGGGCTGGTTTGGGGTTTTGTTTTGCAAATCTCCATGAGGACTTTGTTCCAACTGCACGGCTGCCATTAATGTTCTCTTTGAGACAGAGATGATGATTTGACTGTAACGTTTTCAGATTCTTCTCCTGCCCTCCCCTTTCCGACGGTTTCAGCATAGAATAAAAAAATCAGCGTATTTACCATGGATACCTTTCCCAGCTCCTTAACCTCATGAAATTCCCTGAAGCACGCACAGTTCTGTGTGTGTGCACACCTATGCAGCACAGAGGGGGAGTTTATCCAGCACACTGAGTAACATCTGCTGGAAGCAGACGCCTTGGGATGCAGGTTTCCTGCGAGCACAGCCAGCAGAAGGATTATCATTAAAAGCTGACCCAGAAGCCAAGCCAGTGGACCCCATCCAAAACCACAGCTGTACATCACCGCCGCACACAAGGTTTGTATGGTACCACATAATGTTAATGTCACCTCCCGAGCCACAGCGCGGGGAAATTGGAGCAGCTGCAGAGAAATCACTGCAGAGCAGGAGGGGGAAACTCAACAAAATTCACCTTCTTTTATAGAGCAAGAAAAACACCAGCTGTGGAAACTCCGTGGATTGCCAGCAGACTTTGCTCTGAGGGCCATATGCAGGGCTGGGTTTATTCTCTTGCAGTTCAAACGGCTCGAGAGAAGTTCTGCACACGGAGCAGTTATTGATGCACAGGATGTGACGAGTCAAAGGATTAACCATTACAGGTGAGCCTGATGAAGCTCTCTCATCTTCAGAACCATAACAGAAGCCACACTGTACGATGAAAGATTTTTTTGTTCCACTGTGTTTTGCAACAGAAGTAAATTTTTCTTTTTTTGGCACTAAAGCATGCTGATAGTTATGTATTTGCATTTGGAACTAAGTCATTAATCTAAAAATCTTAATTTCTCCTGATTTATGAAATAATGGGAAAAAAAACCATCTTCTCCTTCTGTGTGTTGTAATTTTTTTCTGCCTTTCAGAAAACAAACATTTTCTGACCAAACCCACACCAATGTATCTTCAGAACAGGTATTTTCAATATATTTACGTATCTGTCTTTCTGTAAAGAATTTCCTGACTACATCTGGTACCAAGTTCAAAGGAAAAGAAACTGAAAGCAATAAAGACCACTGTATGTGTCTGGAAGGTACTTGCAAATCCCAAGGGAATTAACTGTGGTTTTATTTTTACAGCTAGCAGCAAAGTCCTGAGATTTCAGGCACACCAGGTGGACATTCTGCCAGGTCCCCATGCTGCACGCTTGGATCAAAGTTCACCAGAAAATGAGCACTCGGTTTTCTCCCTAAGCTTTCATTCGTCTTTATTTCATCTTCCCAAAATCTGCCAAGCCCAGTAAAATTATCATAACTCTTCCTTGGAGCACTAAGTAGGCAGACTTTCTGAATTTGGCTAGCATTTCGTAGCTTCTGTGACATTTTTTTGAAATGAGCAATAATTTGTTAACAACAGATTAAATAACACGTTCAGAGCGCAGAAGGGAAAGAGCGACTGAGTCATGTTCCTTCTGAGAGTCACATGTGCTTCCAGAGCATTCTATCAAGTTCAAAAATGGGATGAATTTTCACGAATATTAAGGTATTTCATTCATCACTCTTTAAGCTGACACAACAGCACTAAGGTGAGGGTCAGGTCATACCAGAATCATCCTAGAGAACACACTTAGGTATACAGGGAAAGATTACAATGTAGGCATAAAATGAGAATATTCCTCTTGAAGGTCCAATTTGTCAATGGATCTTCTCCTACATTACCCCTGTTCTCAGACACCATTCTCTGGTGACACTGTTAAGCACGTGCTGTGTGACACACAGGACACCTCGTGGTGTGCCACTGCACCACTTCCACGAGATCCTTCTGGGGGCATGAGCAAGTGGGCAGCAAGAACGGCTGAGGTTAACACTGATCCTCTTGTTCCTGCACTCCGGGCAGTGAGAGGCAGCATGCGTTTGTCCTGGGGTATCTTTGGATTTCAGCAGTTCTCACAAGGGATCACAGCTCAACAGCAACGAGCTAAAAATCACTTTTGTACTAACATAACTTTGCAGGTAGGAAGGGGCCGTGAATGTTTCAAGCTAAGAAGGTAATAAGGAATGGGGAGTGAGATGTGGCAGAGAAATACTATTCTTTTCTTCTTCACTGTGAAATATATTGCAGAAAAACACCAAATTCTTTTCAGAAGCGACGGCCCTTTGCCTGTTAGCATCTCCAAAGTGAGCATCAGCGTGCTAGCCAGCAACAAGGCTGGCTTTCAGCTGGTTAGGTTTGATTTTCCATTCCTCATCATCCCTGAGCTTCAGCCTCTCTATCTGCTGACACCTTCCTGTCTCTGAGTTCGCAGTGTGCAGACTGCCCTGTGATTTGCAGAGTTTGTGACTTTGAAGGAGCACACAAGTGTGGAAGCACTGCAGGTCTGCTGCACACATCACAGAACACGTCTGGAAGGCTCAGCCTAAGACAGACTCAAATGAGTTCCCCATTCTGGCCCTGGTTTTGCCAGGAGCTGCCTCCCCAGCTTTCAGAGCTGAACCCAGGTGCCCCTGTGTCCTGCGGAGCCAGAGCTGGGTGTGCACACCCTGCTGCAGCTGCAAGCTCTGACTCCTGCAGGCCTTGGCCACCTCAGCTGCCTGGGTGCCAGAGTTTATCCCTGCAGATGTGACACTGGTTCAACGCCTGGGCCTAAGCATCCACAGCTGTAGGAAAACCTCAGACCACACGTTTAATTAAAATATTTCTACACATCTCTTATCGAAAGACCAATGCTGGAATTATGGTCTTACATATGCAAGACAAATAGGCAAATGTCAGAAAAAACCCAACCTTTCTGTTTTTAAGTAAAATACATTGCTTTCATACAACACAGAGAATTTCCACTTATCTCCTTATCATTCATTACAAGCTTCATCTCCTTGTTTGCTTTCAGAAACTGTCTTCCCTGAACACATCTCTGTTATTCCAGAAAGTGAATGCATTTAGTGAGTGGTTATCTTGTATGTACATCTTGACATAAGAAGCTTCTAAGTACTTGAAAAGTAGTTGCTGAGAATGAATAGCAAAAGGCTCTCAGGTTTTTATTATTTATTTCACAAATTTGTTGGTGCCAATTCTCCGATAAAAGTCAGAATCTTTTTAATTCTTTTTGCCACTGTACTGCTCACGTGAATATGCAAAGTTTAAAAAAAGAGACAAATACTTCTCAAAAAGCAGAGCAGACTCAGAAATACTTCCGAGATCTTACAAAATGAAAACCATGCCAAACTCCAGCAGGATACAAGTGTGTGAATAAGAGCAAGCAGAAATAACAGTCAAATCACAGGTAAGGTAAAATAATGCTCTGCATCACAATTCACAGGCACAACTACTTCAAGCACACTGGAAGAGATGAGAAATCTGGAAAGCTCCAAGTTAATGACCTGGAGCACTCTAAACTAAGGTGCCACTTAGCAGCACATATCGTGAGTTTGAAATAATTTAACCTTCCCATCTCAAAGGCAACAGCAATCTTACACAGCTGAAGTTCGAAGGCTTAGCAAAGCCAAATTCGGAACTACAGCTGAGCATGAGAGCTTCCTTGCTTCCACAGGTGGTTTGTGTCTTTAGTCCCTGTTGTTCAGGTGTTTGGAGTATTAACTCTGACACACAGACATTCAGAACAGTAAAAGACAAAATCCACCCCTACGCTGTATCAGCCTCCTGCTGAAGTGTCCCTTCAGCTCCGTGCCTTTGTCCTCATCTGTTCCAATCACAGCTCCACCATGCATTGGAGACCACTGTACAGCCAGCTATGAAATGATTCCATTTAGCAGATTACACACGTAGATGAGAGGAATGAGGTTAGAGAGGCATAAAAAGAAATTTTGCAGAAAGCTGTTCCGAGGAGTGAAAGGAAGCTCTTCACAGGGCTGCAAGGAGTCACCTCCTGGCTAATCAATTTGTCAGGCTGCAGCTCCCCTTGCTCAAGGGCCTCCCTTCTGTGTTACCTCCAGAGAACAACACTCCTTCTAGCAAATTTGTAATTGTGTGAAATGCAGAAAGCAACACTCTCATCTATCCCATGGTCTCAGGCAGCAAAAGCAGCTGTTTGTTCTGTTGCCTCATGTTTCATCCACACACACAGAAATCAGAGATTGAATCTGCCCTTCCAAAAGTTTATGCAACACAGAACCAAGTATGTTGCAATTCCTGCTAATTTCTTAAAAAAAGGGATTTTTTTTTTTTCACCATCACTACCACTAATGTACTGCCAATATCTCCAATATTGCTTGGGTCAAGATGTTTAAATTTTTTCCACAGAAGTAAAAAGGGACAGTTTGCGCCTAGATAAATAAAAATACTGTAATTATTTAAAACAGCAAGAAAACCAACAACTAATACTGGATTATGTATCATAGCTGATGAACAGCCTGTCTCGTGATGTCTGAGAAGTCCTTGCAGTATGTGCAAAGCAGTTGTTCCCACAGTTTCTTGTACAAGAAAGTTTCTCTCTATACACAATATATCTGCTGCCTGCCTTCAGGAACACACGTGGGAACTGTTTTCCCAGTCACTGACAGTGAAGATAAAGGACCATTCAAGTTTTTGTTTGTAGAGAAATGACTAAATACCGTAAGATTTAAAGCTGCACTTCACTGAGCACATTTATAAACTGCTATTTCAAGCCATCCTGTTCACTGGCACACAGGAAAATGCCTTTTTATGAATGCAGGATCATTTAAGCACAGTCCACGCATGTCTTTTTTTATTCTTTCATCCTTAGTCCTCAGTATTCCAATTCTTAAGCTGTATTTTAACAGCTTGTCAAAAATGCCATCCCCTTCCATCACCAGTACTATTGGATAAACAATCCAGGGAAATATTTTTTACCGAGCAGTTCAAAAACTTCCTATGATGGTCAAAAAGATTAAATATTGCAGCCTGACATACAAGGGTATTAAAAAAAAACCCCACCCACAATGCAAAGGCAGGAAGGCACATGGTATATATTGAATCATCAATTTATTTTTTAAGAAGTACATCACAGCAATGAATAACAAGCTCTCGAAAGCCCTGAGAAACAAAAAGGAGAATAATACCCACTGCATTCATTGCTGTGATGGCACAGCACATGAACAGAACTACCTCAGCCACAATCTGCTCAGAAATAGGTCTCTTATGTGTCATAGCAGAACCATTTCAGTGAAGTACCTGTCCCACTGAAGTACTTCAGGAAGGAGTGCAGGTCATCATTTTTATATCCGAGCCTCAGTGCTCCTTCACACTTACCGTTCCCGCAAATGCCTGCAGAATTCCCACTTCCTAAATTAATGCATAATAGAAAGACACCGTTCTCTAAAAAATATCTTAGAAGGCAGGTGCCATTCTCTGAAAAACACTGTTTTAAAAATTGTCATGACAGCACGACCGTGGTGTGCAAAGACACAGCTGCAGCAATGAAATGTGCCTGCAGACAGGGAGGTCCTGCACCACTTGTCATCCTCAGTCCCTGTTTCTGAACACAAAAAGGGTCCCTGTGAAATTCACCACCATGAAACCCACCTTTGCAACGAAATTCATTCATCTACCAGTTATTTCATACTATGTCTTTGAATAAGTTGTTCAGAGAATGGGTGTTTGAATATTCGGTTTACCTTCACAATATGTGGAGTCCCCTTGGACAGAGAGATAACCATTCTTGCATTCACAAGTAGCTTTTGTGTTCCAGTTTTTGCACTCTGAATTTTCACCACACCTGTGTCCCTCTGCACAGAAGTTATGGCCTAAAATACAAGGAACATGCAACAGGGTTTAAAAACACGTTTAATTCAGATATTCAGGTATTTGCATTGACTGTATCACTCAAAAACTTTGGCATTTTACAGTCCAAATTCTCTCTATAAACCTAGTTGGTGCACACAGGCTTTTTGGATTTCTCCATCAATTCATTCTCAGAAAAACCATTTTCTTCAAAAAGATATTTATTTATATGACTGTTTCATTCAGGACAAGAGACAACTCCAAAGCAGGAAGCAATGAGAATTCATGACAGTTCTTCTGAACCCATGGCAGCATTAAGTGTCTGATTGTCAGGAAGTGCAGTGCTAACTTAGATCAGAAGGACAATGAAGTGTAATATAAAAAAAATAAAACCCTCAAAATTCTCTTATTATGCATAACCACGTGTGCTTTTAGTAGACCTAAATGAGGCATTGCACAAAACTGTACCGGTAGTCAAAGCAACCTCATACACTGCCTTGTCATTCTGTCATCACAAACCAGCTCGGTTGTTTCCACAGTTTATAATTATTCCGTGCATCATGTTTGATCGAGGAGGATTTGTATTAATCTCTCCTTTTTCCTTCACACAAATCCCCAGCAGTTTCTTTGTGAACAGTTCTTTTTATTCCATGCAGTCATTTCTAAAAATAGGATGAACTTTCCCACTTCCTTCTGTAAAGGTACAAGTGGCTGAAGTTCTTTCTTTCGGATTTTCTCTGCTTCTCAGACACATGTTAACGTCTTTCTCTGCTTAAGCCTAAAGTGAAAGCAATTGTAACTTCACCTCTAAAGGCACTCCACTGGAAATTAAAAAATAACATACTGAATTTGGCAACAGGATTTTTTCCTCCCTCCACTGGTGTACCTTTTGTTTGGATATTCTCTATTAATATCCAAGAGTCGATTTCTATTTGCCTGAGCTATACAGGCAGTCATTTTGGCCATTCCTATTTTGTCTCCATTTTCTGTCCTGGAAGGAGGAACAGCAGAAACACAGACACACCACTGGGATTCCAACTTGCCCTTATCTGAATACAAGAACAGCTTCTGCCAGTTCTGCCTGGTCATAAAGGAGCAAAGTTAAAATTCAAGTTCCCTGATCATAAACTTCCTAACATCCCCTAAAAACAGCTATGAAAAACACAGCCCAGACCTCCAACACCAGCATGGCAGATTCAGGTCCCTGTTCATACTCCTTGATGTGATATCCTATTTTAAATTATTTTTAAATACACACTTTAGTCTACTAATTTAACATTCAGGTTGTGTCAGTTAAACCCCAAATTTACGCGTCTGATCATCTAATGTTGAGCTCTGAGGTAACTTTTTAACATTTGTTAGCAAGAAGGACACTCAGTGTCAATATCCAGTGCTACAGCTAAACATCAAATTAATTTTATTAACAGCCAAGGTGTGTTCCTTGTGCTCAGCTGGCTCCTTCTTTCATTGTAATGCAGCTTGCAAGAAAGAACCAACTCCCTTAATGAAAACTTCAGTTATCCCTTCTCATCTTAGCTCATTTCACAGTCTGGTGAAAGCACCTCAAGTGTTCCAGCTGCAGCCTTGTCAAGCCCAGGTGCACTTCAGCCTGGTGAAACAGGGTACCAATACGCTGCCTTTAGCCATCTCTGCAATCACACTGACTGCTCCTTTCTGCCTTTCAAACTCTAATTGAAACTGAACACTGGAACCCATCTCCTCAAACGGATCCATTCAGACTCTAATTTATGCTCCCCAGGCAGGATTACTATTCTATTGGCATTCCAGATAACATCCAAGAGACAACAAGTTTTATAACATTTTCTTTGTCACTGTTCCCCTGAAGACTCTGACATCCTAGTCTGTTCCCTGCTTCCTTAGAATAATAATTCTCCTCTGTGCCCATACACACTATGAGCTTGACTTGACTGGATTATTACTGGGTCAGAACCTCTGTAACATATCAGTGTATTAAGCTAGGCAATATGAAAATATCACATGGATTATTACTGCTTCAGGGGATTTTTTTTTAATATTTATTTCTAGTTCCCTCTCATCCAAACCTGTAAAAAGCATTTCCTCTTTCTCAGCATCTTTCAGTTACAAGAGTGCTGGTAAAACTTTCTGTACCAAAATTCTGTGTTTCTAGGCTCTTTTTATGCCAGTGAGCCAACATTTTACCTTCTGATCAGCTGAGGGCGAACTGAAGACTTGCAATTAGCCAGGCTGATGGTTTCTCGGCGTTAACTCTCACCACAAGCCCCACGGCCCCGCTCAACCACTCTCCTCCAACAGCACTTTCTCCCAAGCACAAGCCAGCGATTCATTCTCAGTATCGCATCACAGCCCTGTCAATCCTTCGTTGTTTATTTGTCACCTCTGAAATTTATCAGGAGATATGATGGCTACCCTAGCAATCCATCTTTTGCCACTAGAGCCGTCACCTGTTTTTTAAAAATTCTCTGGAAAAACCTGTATTACTTTTGTTCCCTTCATCAACTCAAATATGAATAGTCTCCATCCAGAATCAGGTTTTCAAGCTTGAAGGCTATTAAAAGAGCATTAAATTAAAAATTTTAAAAAATGGTTTTAATATACTTTATATTTAAATAATAATTTTAGTATTTTAAAGATTAATGTTACTATTTAATTTCTTTAGTTACATTTTAAAAGTAACACTCCAGTTCTGTAACTTGAGAAAATAGAGGCTCTCAAGGACATTTCATTTTTCTCCACTCATTAGGGATACACCATCACAGAATATCTACTACATCTCCAGATTGTCTTGGCATTTATTACTATAAAAGACCTGTGAAACACTGTTTCCTGTGTTTTAAAATTGCTGTCTAGAAGGGACTCCACTTTCCTTTCCCACAGCATTTCAGCAAACTCGTTCAGTACCTCTCTAAGTGGATAGTGGAAGCCATTCCTGTTAAAAGCACACATGGTGCTACAACATTTTCTGTTACCAAGCTTTCACAAAACAACTGTAATCTCCGGTTAACCAGCAGGAAAAGAAAGCACTTGATAGAACAGAAGAGCAAGGGGTCACTGTGCCTCTGTCACAAAAAGCACACCATTGCTTGGATCAGGTTTTTCCAAGTAGTTTTGGGGGGTTTTTTGCGGCAAAAACACAAAATTACCACTTCAAAAGAGCCAAAAGATGCGTTATCGGGGAAGCGTGGTTCTTGGGTTTCTTAGACATGGGTCTCCATTCTCCCCAGCTAGACTTTTGGAGACAAATATCTGATTTTTGTTAATTCTTTGGTGTGAAATGGATGATGGAATTCCTTAGAGATACCTGCAGAGATGCCAAAACACCGGCTGCTATTGCAGTGGGATTTCTAAATTTCAGATGGGTGGGAGACAGCAGAGGGCATGCATCCCATTGCCCAGCCAAACAACTCATTCAGAATAGCCAGCAATTTCTTATCTGAGACAGTCAGCTCTTCTCAAAATACAAGAAATGGCTTAAAATGGAATCATCACATCTCAGCAAGCAGGCAACTGGAGAGGATTTAACAAAACCACAGAAAATCTTAAACAGCTCTGATAATCTTAACTAATTTCAGGCCAGCACAGATGACAAGGCAAGTACAAATTAAAATTACAGATGAAGGCGTTCAGAACAGATGCCAGAAACCATTTCCCCTGCACATACACAGAGAATCCAAAACGTGCACAACAGCCCTCCAAAGCCATTCCAAACACAATTAGATACTGCCAGGGGAATTAAATATTGAAGAGTGTGTTTAGGCTTTTGATGGGCCTGATGACCTCTGTTCGTTCCCCGAACATTTCTGACAACATTCCTCTCTTCCTTTACCAAAGCTGCTGAAATGTGGGCTCCCTCTTCTTAAGAAATGCAGGTTTCTTTCGACTCGTTCGTTCTGACTACAGAATGACCATTGATAAATGGACTAAGGCAATTAGGAGAAGAACCAGACACGTGCTAGAAGACACAAAACTATCACTTCTGCAGCACCAGGAACTGCACAACTGGCAAGGCCTTAGTGGCCCCAAGTGAGAGACCTCAAATTAGAAATGTATTCCATTTTGGGACACCTGATCATTGCTCTTACATTTCCAAGCAACATCTTCCAACTTGTGGTTCTCAGAGCAGAGCAGCGTGCTAAGCTGTTCCGTGCTGTCATCCAGGTTTTTACACACCTAACATATTTGGTAATTTGGCTTAATTATTGATTGTAAAATGCAAGAACTCCTTAAAGACTACAGCTGCAATCAATACATCTTTGATCCATATCTCTTCCTACCTTTTTTTATGGCCAGCTCTAATGTGCCTCTCCTTGTTTCTGAGGGCCTCCTTAGAACTCCTCTACTGTTTTCTACGCTTCTTACAATAGCCTAAGCTGTTCACAGCAAAAACTGTAAAACCCCTGTTCTCTTGCTGCTCAGGAAGATATCCTTCATACTCCACTGTTTCTCATTTAGAGAGCTCTTTAAAAAACCCAAAAACTGTCAGAATGCTTGGGTTAAGAAGCACCAGCAATGTTTGAAAGTCCAAGGTAGTTTCAACCTCAAAATCTTTCCCTCTGTTACGATTTAACCCCACAGTTACAATATAAATACCTGAGGTAAATCAGAGGGAGAAGTGTCTTAAAATTTGCATTACCAATTATGCTTTTCCATGATCTGCATCAGTTTTTTAATGAGTCATGTGCAAAGCAGCACTTTGAACAGCAGCTTTTACACCTTCAGAGCCCGTGGTCCCAGCACTCAGTGGTCTGACACAAAACAGCAGCTTCACATGTTCTTTCAAGCTGCTCTCTGAATGCAGAGCTTATTGCACAGTACTTATCTGTGTGCAATAGAATAATGGCAACCACACACGCTAAAAAGCTTAAAAAGATTTCTTCTTTTTTCACACAGAAAGCTCTTCTAAATCCTAAGTAATGCTACGACTGTGTTTAGAAACAAACTAATTCATATTTATCAACTGCCATTAAATCTTAGTAAGTCTAAAACCTTGAAATAATGCCTACCTCGCAGCAATAAATGGGAAAAATTCAATTTCTGAGGAGTCAAATCTCAGTTTCACAGCCAGGCGGGAAGAGATGAAGAACAGGCAGAACTGAACAGTCTTCTCACCCTCTAACTGAAAGAGTAAAAACCTCCCCAAAACAAAACAGAGCAGCACAAAGAAGGGTGGCAGAAGTCCCATTTTAAGATTTAAATGCTCCCCCCTGCTGTAAAATGTACACCTCATCAGTAAGATGCTCCCTTTCCTCCTAACGAGTGTCAGCAATCTAAATCCATCAGTCCCACCACAATGCAGGGCAGCAAAGAATTCTTTTCTCTAGAAACAAAACTGCTCTCACCACTTCATTATTTCATCACGCTCAAGAAGAGCACAGCTGAAGTTGCTAAGGCTCTTAAGGCTATTTTTACGTATTTAAAATTGTGAGCCTAACAACATAAAAACTCTCTCATGAAATTTTACTTGAATCACTCATGCAAAAGAGAAAAAAAAAATCCACTCTTTCAAAATTACACACTGTCTTTGACAAGGAGAAAAACAGCTAAAGGGAACAATAAAACACTTTTATGACACTGTTTGTTGTATTAGATTTGTCCCTGGGCTATAAAAAATGTAGCAGGCATGCTGTAAGAAAAATGAGTGATTCTCCAAAAAGTAGTAAAAAATATATTTTGTGACACAATGGTTCTTTGTGAAACTTGAAAATTAACTAAATTTTCTGTAAGCCTAAGAGACAGTTTAACAACACCACATTGTCCTGCTGGAAAGTATAAAGTGGCCACTTAGTTTAAACAGACATTTATGTTAAAGCACAGATGAAAGGAAAAACTGGGTACAACTCTACATAGCAGTCAAGGATAGAGCCCATCCACAGATGTGGTGAGGCCCGTCGATGCACTCAGGTACATCAAATCACAAAAATAAACCGTCATCTTAGAGCAGAGCTCTTCCACACGGCTCTCACCTCGCTGGACACCTCACACGAGCATTGCCCTGAAATCCAGAAATTGCCTCTCAGCAATACACTATTACCTTCTGCTGCACTAGAAACTCAGGCAGCAAACGTGAAGAAGAGCAGGCATTATTGGCTGTCTTTATTCTTGCTCCCATTTCCAAACAATAACGATTATCTGGGAAGCCCACCAGCTCTGCACATAACAGTATCCAGCTCTGCTCTGTGCTGCCTCACGATTTCCATCTCCATAAACACCACAGATTTATGTTTTACCCTGCATAACCTGTGGCACTTATCTATTTTTGTGGTAAATACTACAAAGATTGCCGAGGAGGGCACAGTCTCATAGCACAGCATCATGAAGATTTTGTATTTCTCTGTGGCTTTTTCTCCTTGTGTTGATCCCCTCATATTTATCCTTTCATTAAATGGAAATTCCTTTGCTGCAGCTAGAAAAGCACAAGCTGCAAACCTGTCAGCCTTGCCCAATTCAGCAAATATATTCTATAATTCTACAGAACATGAAATTCAGGAGAAGTCTTCTGTTTCCACAACTACATACACTAAAGATAACACAAACTGATACAAAGCCCAGACCTATCAGTCACTAACACACCCTGCTAAACTTAACACAGAAACAATATTCTCATTTAACACCTCTCATAAATGCTTGCTAAATACTCTGTTGAGTACCTTAAGGCTTAGCTAAGGGCTCATGCAACAAATTATCTGCATCATCATACATATAATGTGAAATTTGCATATGATGTGCAAAGGATCCATTTGTCCTTTCAACAAATAATTTTGATTATTCAGGACAGCAATGATTACAATACGTCTTCGTTACTACTTTGGCTTGAACAAAAATGCTGAATATAGTCTCTGAAAGAAGTGATTTTCGCACACAAGAGAAGGAATCTGTCCTTTCCCAGTAAAGGATGTGCTGGCACAGGACAAAATCAGAAGCTGTGGCCTGCCTGCGGTATCAAAGAGCACCTGTTTGCTTGATAAAACCCATACCAAATACGGAATTCTTAATAAATATCCATTTTTAACAACAGCACATGATAAAATTATATGCTACCACTTTGGGTTGCATGCAACTGAAGCAAAAGTGTCAAGCAGCATATATTCTACTTCAAGATATAAAAAGCAACTTAGGAGTGCTAAATTCAATTTATGCCTTTGTAAAGTTGACAAAATTAATCATATCTTTAGGCATCATTTTCAAAAGAATTTTAAAAAGCAGGGATGAAATACAAAAGGAGGTGGTACTGTTTTAGCAGTCAGCTAAAGCAGAACTGAAGTGAAAGTTTAATGGATCAAATTGAAAGCAGCATCTACCAGAATTCCTAGGAAGGGAAAATCCAATTCCTTCCCTTGCTGCTAGGGACCATCACATAAATATACATATTCATCCCATATTATAAATAATGAAGCCAGTTTGGGGATGAATATCTCAAAAGAGTACCTATCACCAACAATAATATGGAAGTGAATAATTATGGAACTTATCTTCCATCAACTTTGAAGCTTTCACATTTCTAATCCTTTTAAGTAATGAATGTATTTTTTTCAGTACTGCACTACATCAAACTGGGCCATCTGTTAAGAAGTATCATTAAGACATCAAGCCCTCTGAGGGACAGAGAAGCAACATTTACTGCTTGCTTAAAGAGTTGCAGATGTTTCTAGAAACTATTACAGAAATTCATGTGTGTTTTCCTAGCCCATGACCCAACAGGCAGCCTCAAACGTGCAGGTCCCCGCAAGCACACGCATGTGTTTTCAAGTTCAAGGCCTAAGTAAATATTTAACCACGCATGTTTCCTAATTAATATATTTTACTGATATTTCCTGGCAGGGGGGAGACTCAGAGCCCCTCCATCGCCATCTGCAGTGGCACTGGAGGGATTTAGATGCGGACAAGACAAACATTCCAGCAGAGCCCAATCGCCGTCAGCGCCTGCAAACGCCCACTGCCCGTGTGGCACCTCGTGCCTGGAATTCCTGGGGGGCATCACCCGTGAGTCCTGAGAGACCAGGCTGCCACTAAGCCCAGCTGAGGCTCAGCACCAGGGGAGAGGTGAGGAACAGAGGGGCAGTCCCCAGGGAATGATCATCCACCCAGCCATCCGCTGGTCAGAGCACGCTGGAAGAAAAAGCCTTGTGCCAGTTTCTGAACCTTCCTCACGTATGGGGAGTTCCCCAGCTAAGATTTTATGGCTTGTTCAGTCTGGTCCAGCCTACAAAGAGGACTCACAGGGCTGAAAAGGAACAGAGGAACCTGCATCTCAATATCCCATTGGAAGGAGGAAAAATGGAGTTCTGGGCTCTAAGGTTAGTTTTTTAATTTTTGGGTTGAATTGCAATTATTTTATTGTCCAGTTTAATTCATAAATTAGTCCTGAGAGTGCTCAGATCTGAATCAACCTCCTAATATCCATCAAACTAGAATATTAACGTTATTTTTGCAATTTTAAAATAGAGGACTTAAAAACACATTTTCAAAACCCTGCAGGTGCAAGTTTAAGAAACAAAATATACTTCTTTTTCAAGTACAACATCCTTTTAATAGGAATTTTCAGGAGGTATTGGTGCCTTTCTCCCACAGCTCTTCCTTTTCTCCCTCCTCCTCTGTAATTCAGAGCAATTACAGCTTTTTATCTGGCAAGTCTTTTAACCACAGGAGTATCACAGACTGGTTTTAGAGTCAGGCTTATAGAGGTGCTTAATATCTCATTAAAAAGGAATTGTTCCTTTCAGTGTATCCTCCACTTGAACCAACACCTTGTATTCCTTGCAAGCTGGCTTACCTCTACAAACACTGCAACACTGGTTCTCTGGAAGAACGTGATCGTTTTCTGAGCAGTTCAACGGTGGACAAGTCTCTGTCACTTTTACTAAAACTCCATTCTGAAAATAAACAACATTTTGAAAAAAAAATTACATCGGTGAAAACACACGCAGCGGCAAGGATCACACACTTTTCCATCTACTGCACCAGTAATCTCCAGTAATAGCACAGGTAAACTAGCAAGAAGCAAGGTAAATTCATTTGTCCCACCATAACATCAAACCCAGAGTAATCTACTGTGCATTCCTCTGCCCAGCATCAAAATTATTAAAAAGCAAGGCACTTCAGTTCAAAATTCTACTCTAGTTTTACCAAATACGTAGTCTCAAAGTATAGTTGTCCTCTTTCTGAGTATTTGACGGAATTGAAGAATTTCATTCCAGGTTAAAAAGAGGCTTCCTGCTCTCTGCAAGTCTGAGCTTTATTCCTCTTATTTCACAGTCTACATACTTCACTGATAAGTTCTTCAACTCCAATATACACAGAGAAATGGGTATTTTCAAGGGTAGCATTGTTCTGCTGCGTCCAATTACAAGAGTCTGTTCTCTAGAATTACTGATCACCCTATTTCCAAAATTAGGTCCTTCAAAGAAGAAAGCTCATCTTGAGATATCCCTATAGAGACTGCTGTATAAACTCAAGCTAAAGACATTTCTATGACAAAATCATGGAATGTTTTTGTCACTTCTAGATTTAGAGTAAGATTGTGATAGGAGGTCTAGATGCTGGTAGAAATTTTCTGTAATCGTAGGCACAGAGCCTTCATGGGGAGATTTTTACACCAAATTTCACTCCATCTTCTTCCCATCCAGCAGATGAACTTCACTGTAGCTCCAGACCAAACAGCTCTACAGCCCTTTCGTTCATTGTTTATTGAAATCTCGTCCCAAAATAGCCTCCTCTTTTACCTTATCCCCTGCTCCAGCCTTTTTCATACCATCATTTACTTCTTCAGCACCCCTTGTGCAGCTGTGCCACCGCTGAGAACTGGCAAGTGGAGCAGAAATTACCAACCAGGATTTCTGCTCGTAAGGAACCACAATAACTACCCCACAGAACTGTCCACACCTGAGTAATCTCATTTTCCAAGCTGTGAAACTCCACTAAGAAAGCAGGCAGCCTGCTACACTGCCAAAACACCTTTTTAATATTAATCCAGTCCCCATTCCCCACAAAATATTTTTCAAGACATCTCAGATGGTGGAATGAAAAGGTGAAATCAGAATTTCTGCTTTCCTCACACAAAGAAATTTCATTTTCCAGCTATCATGATTGCAGAGGCAAGTTTAAAAACATGATCCAAACACATCCAGGGCTAGGAAAGCAGAGGAAAACCAACACCAAAAAATAGACAAAACTTTATTAAAGCCATTGCCGATGTCCCTGCACTATATGGACA
>VYZT01051670.1:0-18535 GCA_013400735.1 Pomatostomus ruficeps | reverse complement strand
TGGCGACCGCAGCCCCGCGACAGTTTATATTATTACTATATGCAGTAGCTAAATATTTGAAAAAATAAACCTTACAAAGAAACAACATAGATTATTTATCTCTAGTGAGAAGAGGTTATGAACTTTGAGACAAAAGTGGTCTGTATGTGAAATTAGTAGATCGTGTCAATGGGATTTAAACGTTTTAGCTAAAAACTATCTCAAACAATTAACAATGTTTGAAACTAAAGTGCTCCTCAAGATTTACAAGTTGTACAAAGATTGAAAATAATAAAATGGCATTGCAAGTACAGGCAGGAAATACTTTAATGCACTTTCAAAATCCAAACAGACAACAAAATGTTGTTACCTGCAGTGAGTTTTATGCAGAAAGAAGTGTACAAATAGTGTCTATTTTCCGTAATCCATACTCTTTCCAAACTGGATTCTACACAAACTTATTTTATTGCAAAAACTATTAAAAAAATTCTGTTAGATTGAACTTTAGTCTTCAACATAGCAGGTTGAGAGATTTTAGTAAGAATTAAACCTTCTCTGAAAGACATAAACATGTGAAAATTACTGTAATTTCGCTCCATAATTAAATTACTTTCACAATCAGAAAAGGCAGAAATTTGCATTTTATACTATGAAAACAAGGAATAAGATGCAATTTTCCATGCTGAATGGAGTATACCAGAAATGTGCTCAACTACACGTTTAACAACCTTGAGTAACCTCTCTGGTCTTGAATTAGGTATATCTTTAGAAGTGTTGCAGGGTTGAAATGGAAGGTTAACAAGAATTTTAAAATTTTTTTTCCTTTATCTATATATTAACAAATAATAATTATAAAATCACACTTTATTAATTTTCAAGTAAATTTCTTTCCACAAACATTCAGCATATAGCACTGTTTGCCAGTAAAATTGCTGTCAGGTATCTCAAAAAATTACTCAGAAGAAACAGAATAACGTGCAGGAGAAAACTGCAAAGGAGACTGGGATTTGCAGGCCTTAAAAGAAAGCAAGGTCATAAACACAGTGCTCCTAACCAACTACTAGTAACTGAGACTGCTCAGCACCTGTTTTTCCTGGAGCAGAACCAAACACTGCTCAGCACTCAAAGTTAGTTTGAACCCAAATTGCACCTTTCAAACCCCACCCTCTCCTCTGTATGTGACTTCAAAAATAATTTCAACAGTGGAATCAGCCTGATTTACAGAACTACTGTCAGTCTTAGCATCTTCAAAAACCTTCAGTTTAATTATTTTGAAATTACCTATTTAATGTAGTAACTCAAAGCTTCCCTTGAGAACATCTCCATGGTATCCATGTATATAAGGTGCATTTCTGTGACAAATTGCTGTTTCACTGCCAACCCCTCATCTTTCAGGACCCTTTAAATTTCACTTCTGAACTGAAGGTGAGAAATCCATATTTGAATGTAAATGATGATTTTTTCCAATTCTAGTAACCTCATCCAATCTTTGTGAGGACGTTGCTTTGTGATCAATGCTAAATGACTGCTGCTTTTGAGGGAAAATACTGTATAGAACTGAAAAACTTACATTTTGATCTACAAAACAGTTTGAAATAACATTGTTAGTCCAGTTGTGGGGTTTTTAATGTATATATTTCTGTCTGATTTTCTTTATAAAACCAGGTTCCACTAAAATGGGCCTTTTTTTTAAAATATATTGAAAACTCCACTGAAACAATAGACCATCCTCTCCCAAAAGGTTTCAGCTATAATTAGCAGCATAGAAGAAGGTAGTATGTCAAGGCTGTTGAAAGGTATGGTGATTTTATATTAAAAAGTCCATCAAGTTTTACATCATTGCCATAATGGATGCGCTTCAGAAGATGCTGTAAACTATTCTGATCACCCTCATCTTCTATTTCTGACCACTCTACTCTCACTTTCCTAGTAAACAGGGAAAGCAGGAAGCCTGCTCAATCTAATCTTTTTCTTTGCAAACTATTATACCATACTTCAGAATCTCAGGAAGGTGATTTCAAAACTTTTCAGCTGTTCAGGAACTCAGATTAACCCAGTGAAATCTACTGATCTCACATATGGAAAACAACCAAGTAGGAACTAGTGTGTATATCCTCTCTGAACTTCCTCTTACATATTTCAGGCTTAAGAAAAATGCTATAAAGGAAAAACAGTCTTTCCTATAAACATTAAGCTTTACAATACCATTTGCTTTCCGCTCTAAAATTAAACCGGAGCCCACATTTTGTTATGGTTTTAAATTGTCCACAGTAATAACACCTTCCCCCCTTCTAAAATGTAGAAGACAAGGCATATCCAGGATGACGAAGTTTAGGGTTGTTTTAAACTACTTAGGAAGTCTGCAGAAACTGGACTCCCACAACTGCTTTGCACTGGGAGAAAAATAGGCTCCCAAAAGGAACAAGAAGTCTTTATTTTGGATTGTTTAAGATGCAAGACAATGGAAAATCTTTGACAACTAACAAGCCTTAACAGACCTGAGAAACAACCAGAGCAAAAAACCCCAAATCTTTCTCTTACAGGGTATGAAAGAAACAAATTTCAGTGTATTACTCAAGCTTTTTTCCAAGGCACTACTTGAGATGTTCCCAAAGCTACAGAGGACTCCATCCTAAAAGACTTGTGCATTCAAACCCATCCACTCCACCGTATCTCTTAGGAAGTGTTCGGAAAATTGCACACTCATTGCCAAAGTTCAGCTTCCTGGATATTGGTACACTGCTAATTCTCAGCAGACAGTTTTTCTTCCCTAAGTGCATAGATTTCTCCTGGTAAGTATGATATCTTTGGCTGAATGCATCCTTTTCCAAACAGACTCTTTTTCCTGAATGATCAAGCCTTCATTTGTTGTTTTTGTACCATTCACTAAGAGACCAGCTAAGTGTCCTGATACTTCTCTTCATCATACTTCCATTATTTTGCAAAAGACTTTTGCCGCTCTTTTGCTTCTACTGTTGGCCTTACATGACTTAAACGTGTGGGAATTTTTCTGCTGAAGGGCATGGGAGCAAAAAGAGGTCCCAAAGCAAGGTAAGCTTGTCAAAGCCCAGCTCAGTCGCCTTTCTGACCAAATAATGCATTTACTCTTCATATTTCCTGATTTTGTTTACAGCATGTGTTCTGGTCTCTAGTAAGGATATAGCAGTAACTTGTTCTGAATCAACAGAAGAAATAGTACCTCTATAGATGTTTTGAGCTCATATCTTTTTATGTCACTTAAACTCATAAATCACAACAGGGAATTTTATAAATCTCTTCTTGACTTCCATCTCCAGAACAGTATTTTAAGCAAATGTAGAAACCAAATATTCACATTTGAAGTTTGAACTAACAGAAAGTTTCATGCATTAATTTATCCCCAATGTAATGCAAAATTCACCACTACATCACCTTTGCCTTCTCTTTCTTTTTATAGGAACCAAAGAATATGTTATGAATAGATGAAACTCTGGTGGTAAGTGTGTTGGAGCATTGAGGGAGCCATTTTCCTTATGACACTCCCCTCATGAGCCAATACAAATGCACGTGCACAATTTCTCCAATGAGTAGAAGTGTTAGCAATGCTCTTCAGTCTCCCCAAAAAGATGATATTCTTCTTGACCTTCTCAACTCCTCCGCAACAAAAATACTTCATTTCAGCATATGATTAAAAGCCAAATTAATGCTTTTTCTCCAAGATCTAGAGAGGCAGTCTCAAGACTCAAAGCCTAGTTTGCATCCCACCCTTGCAGAATCTCCTTTTTCCATTTGTAAGTATAAATAAGTAAATATCTATTCATGTGTCTCTTTTGAAGGTCTGTGGTATTGATGGGATAATGAGGTAAATCTATCAAGAAAAGGGAAATCTTTTATACTCTTGTCATGTGAGCTGCTGCCATGCTTTAGGAATGGTACTCCCCAATTTAGTATTCCCATAGAAACCCCAAACCATGTTGGCGACTTGCCTGTTTCCCCTGGTTCCCTTCTCCCTTCCCCCACTAGTGGCATGGAGAGGAGAATTGGAGACACAAAAGGTGAGGATCAAGTGCTGAGATAAGAACAATTTACTGGAAACAGCAGTGAAAGAAGAAAATGACCACTAACAGCAACAATGCTAAAGACAGAGCTTACAAGGAAAGAAACATTACTACGCACCTCAGAAATCCCTGACAAGAGACAATACCCGACCACCTTCTCTAGCTCAGAACAGTCATTAACACGACCACTGCCTCCAGCTCAAAACCAGAGCCAGCCCACCAGACCTTTGACCATTCTTACATAATGGGAAGGAACCCATTCCCCTTGAAAAAAACAACTTTCCCCTTCTCCCATGCAACAACATGAGGTGGTATAGACTACCCTCTGGGTCCAAGCCAAGCTCCTCCCAGCTACTGCAAAAATTAATGTTCTCCTGGCTGCACCCAGGACAGCTGTTTGATTCAAAGTACACTTGAATTTACAAGCCAGTGACCAAAGGGAATGTAAGAAGAATGACACCACAGCTGCCACTTCTGTCTCCTGGACTATCCAAATGTCTGGGGGAGTCACCATGAAAAACACAAGTGATGACAGAACTGGCAAGGATGGTCTGATGACACATTTTGGTTCTATGAACATGAAGTGAAATTAAGTCACCCAACATTTTGCCATGCAAGGCATAACTCCAAAAGGCTGCATCAGATGACTGTGGCATGCAACCAGCTTCCTCAGGATAAAAAGGCAGCATCTGAAAGTCTTTGTAGCCCTCAAGCCAAGACAAGGAAAAAGCAGGAGCTGGGCAAAACACATTTCTCAGGAAGCTGTATAATTGTGCACATCTGTATTTTTTCCATGGCAAACACTGTTGGCTTGCAAATCTCCCCAACTGCCTGTGGCATTTTAGGAGCATCCGATCAAGTCATCCTGTATGAGGTAGAAACTACACTTGATAGTCTGGTTGTCATCAAGATCCTTGCTTTGTGCGATCTCATGTAATCACCTGCACTGCCTCTCGTCAGAGATTTGCTAACAAGGAGAAGCTTCCAACTATTTTTCCTGTTCAGTGACAGAACAGGAACTTTGTGGCTACAAGAAGTATACGACTGGCCATGTTCATGACGTCATGAGATTAAATATCTTTGAACTCATGCCAGTGTTAGTAAATTGAACCATTTCAAAAGGAATAGGAAACTTGTGCCCAGCCAGAGCCAGGGAGTCCTACAAAAAACCTGCTTTCTGGCATACTGCACTTCTCTGGTCAGCATCACAGAGCACCAAGTTCAGCCCAACACAACATCCAGTCCAACCAGGGCATGTTAGGACTCCTCAAAGGCACAGTTCCCAACTCCATCTCTTTCTCTGATCATCATACAAGATTTTAAATATTAAAAGCTACAATCTCAGAACTTTTCCATCTCAGACATCCTGCACAACCCAGTCCTGCCAACACTAACCAATGGCAAAGATCTGGAGCTTGACCTTCCCTGGCTCTGTGGTGGCTACAACCTACCCTGGGCTCTCAGGCAGGGAAAGCAACCCCCTGGCTTCCCCCCTTTTGACTTCCCCCTTTTGTCTTCCCTTGTGCCGCAGCCAGGGCAGTGACAGTTCACAGGATCCAGCCAGCATCACAGGGATCTGCCCTCCCCTCGAGGGTGGTGCCAGGGCATGGCCCTTTGTGACAGTGGCCTGGTGTGACAGTGGCCGTTTGTGATGCGGTACCGTAGGAGAGAAGGAAGCAGTAGCTGCCCAGGGCAACTCTGACAAGAGGATGCCAAAGACAACCATGGAGAAGGGGGAGCAGCTGGCAGCATGGCCAGCACTGACACATGGCATGGCTGTATCCAGTTCCCTGAGCAGGCATGCAGACGCAGGGACAGAACACCAGCAGCAAGCAGCACAACAGGAGCCAGCAGGACTGTCAGTGTGCATTGAGTGCCACCCCAGCACCATGTGGCTGTGGGGGCACAAGAAGCATTGGCCTGTTTTGAAGGAGGTCATTGTGTCCTTTAAGAGGAGGCCTCCTGAGGTGCTGGACAGGAGCTGCCTGGCCCGCAGCATATGCAGACAGGCGCCACTCTTGAAAGTCACCCTGCCACAGCAGCAGGATGGCCCAGAGGACAGGGAGCTCCAGCAGCCAGAGAGACAAGGACAGGGTTTCTCCCTGAGGAGCTCTAGGGGGCTCAGTGACACACCTGGGCAGGTGAGTGCCAAGGATGGAAGGGGACGGCCTGATATGGGATGGGACAGGGGCACAAGCCTCTCATAGGCATCTGGGTACATGATATCACAGCAGCCAAAGGTGATCAGGAAGTTCACAAAGGTATCATGAATAAGCAGATACTGGAGCAGCTTGGAGCCCAAGCTCTCACCATCGAACCAGTGGCCTTGACCAGGGAACAGGAGCACAAAGGCACTGCTGACACAGAGCTGTCCAAGGAAGACGAGTGGGAAGATGCCATGGATGCAGAGGTCTCAGGGGAAGAGGAATGGGAAGATGCCATTGACACTGAGCTGTCAGAGGAAGAGGAATGGGAAGACATAATAGACACAGAGCTGTTTCAAGGGGCAGATGCCATTGGGTCACCTCCTGTCCATCACCTGGTCAGTTCCTTGGGCTTGGAGGACAGCAAAGGCTCCCACACTGGTCCCAGGGAGAGCCCCACCTGCCCCAGCAGTGTGGGCAGAGAAGTTGCAGGAGAGGCAGCTGACAGACTGCCAAGATCATCTCCTGCCCCAGTGTACCCAGCAGATGCCCAGGTGGCTGGTTCTGTCCTGCTTGTATCTCCCGAGGAAGAGGAGTGCCACACAGCTCTGAGACATGAGGAGGCAGAGCCACCAGCTTCTCCTGCCCCCGTGGAGGCAGCAACAGCAGCAGGGGCAGAGAACCAGGCACCTGCTCAACATGGCCCCACAGCCGAAGGCCTGGCTCAGCTGGACACAGCCCAATCCCTGAGGGCTGAGGGTTTAGGCAACACTGCACTTGTGGTCTAGGGACTTCACAAGCAGCCAAGAGAAATGTGGGGCCAGGAACAAAGCAGGGACAAGGTGACAGAAGACACAGCCACAGCAGAAGGGGCAGAGAATCTGGAAATTGCCCTGCACAGCCCCATTGCCGATGCTCTGCTACTGCTGGACACATCTGATTACATCAGAACTGAGATCATTAAGAGGGCCTGGCTTATGGTCCAGGGACCTGCCCAGGAGCCCAAAGAAGAGTGGGAGCAGGAGGGAAGCATGGATGAGGTGAAGGCAGCAACAGCCAAAGCAGTAGGGGCAGAGAGCTCAGCACATGGCTCACACCCCGCCACAGTTGATAACCCACCTCTGCTGGACATGGCCAACTACATCAGAACTGAGGCTGTTAAGAAGGCCTGGCTTGTGGTCCAGGGACCTGTCCAGGAGCCAGAAGAAGAGTGGGAGCAGAAGGGAAGCATAGATGAGCTGATGGCAGCAACAGCCAGAGCAGCGGGGGCAGAGAGCCCAGCACATGCCTCGCGCAGCCCCACAGTCCACAATCTGCCTCTGCTGGACATGGCCAACTACATCAGGACTGAGGTCATAAAGAAGGCCCAGCTTGTGGTCTGGAGACCTTTCCAAGAGGCGGAGGAGCAGCAGGACTGGGAACAATGTCCAGATGAAGCAATTGCAGCAAAAAGACCTGCAGGATATTCCTACAGCCTTCTTGCCTCTGCTGTCATCAACACCTCAGCTCAACAGAGGTGGCCGAGCCACAAGGCACTGAGGGCTCTGCCGTCAACATCCACCACAACCTGCGGCACAGAAGAGAGGGAGAAGCAGGAACCAACAACTGATGCCACAGATCTGCTGGACACAGCCCAGTATATCAGGAGTGAGGTAACGCGCAAGGCTGTGCTTGTGGTCCAAGGATTCCAGAGTGTGGAACAGCAAGATCTGGGGAACAGGAGGACCAAATGAGTAGGCAGAAGAACAGGGACCTAAAAAAGGGCCCAGATTAGATGATTAGAGCTACAGACCCATTTAGGATTTGATGTACGCAAATTTTAATGCTAATAAACATTGTTCATTTTCCAACAGTGCCTCTCTGCTTCATTTTGCCTTCTCTGCCTCTTCTCATCTTCACAAATCCCCAGGGTGCTGACAGGAGATCTTAATGCTGTTCATGCTGAGCTCCTGTCAGATGAAGCGGTTATATTATAGTTCAATCATACAGCTCTAAATGTCCTTCTTGCATGGATTTAGGAGAAAGCAGAGGAGACATTACTCCCACTGATAGTACTGAGATCCCACAGGACATGGCAGGGCTGTAGCCAACCTTCAAACAGCCCTTCTGCCTTGCCCAGACCATGAAGAGCCTCTCTGCATAGGAATTCTTTGAACATTTGTCTCTCCTTTCTTGGCAGTGAAAACCCAGAAACTTTGAAAGAAAGTCTCATTTCATCTTCACAGCTCCCTGTGAGGGTAACAAGAGGCAGTGGGAGCACATGTCCTTTGCTGCTCAGCGATAACGGCTTGACTTATTTCAGAGCAGTGGCTGACAGTCACAGTGCAAGACACATTTTGCAAATATCTTCTTTTCATCTTATTATATAGAAAACTTCACTCCATAGTACTTATGTCAAATTTTGCAAAACTTATCTTTGTGTCTCAAGAGAGGAATTGTTTTCCCAGGACAAACCTAACAGACTCTTTCTGAGAACTGGGATAATTTAATTTTATTTATAGAATCATAGGATATGCTGAGTTGGAAAGGACCCACAAGTACCCTGTAGAACCCCACTGGTGGCAGGTCACCAGTCTGATGTCACCCCAGTCACTGTAACCCTTTCTGCCCCACCTATGAGCCAGGTGTTCACCCATCCCATGGTGTGTCCAGCTGTGAGCTGGGTATTTTGTCCAAAAGTATCCTGTGAGAGACAGTATCAAAAGCTTTGCTGAAGTGCAAAAAGATGACATCAAATGGCGTTCCTAGGTCAGTTCAGTGGGTTACCCTGTCATAGAAGGAAATCAGGTTTGATAAGCACAACCTTCCTCTCATGAAGCCTTGCTGGCTGGGACCAATGACTGCATTGCCCTCCAGGTGATTTTCATTACCTCTCAGAATAATCTTTTTTATGATTTTACCAGGCATTGAAGAGAGACTGACAGGCCTATAGTTTCCAGGGTCCTCCTTCTTGCCCTTTTTGAAAATTGGGACAACCTTTGCAGTTTCCAGTCAGCTGGAACCTCTCCAGATTGCCAAGAGCGCTCAAAAATCATCCAGAGAGGCTTTGCAATGACACCAGCCAGCTCTCCGTGTAGTCTCTGATGAATCCCTCAACAGATTTGTAGGGATCCAAATGGAGTAGCAGATCCCACATGTGTTCAAATTCAAAGGGGAGTTGATAATTCTCGCAGGCCACTGAGACCCTCTTGGTCCATCATCCGTGGGGAAGACGGAGGCAAAGACTGCAGTAAACACACCTGCCTTGTCTGTGTCCCTCTTGGAGAGGTGACCACCCTCTTCCTGTAACAGGCTGATGTTACTTCATCACAGCCTTTTGTATTTGAAGCACGTTTTTAGTTTCCGTCACTGTTCTGGTCTACTTCCCCTCAAAGTGAGCTTTGTCTGCATGAATCTTCTCCCTACAGCAGCAAGCAGCCTCTCTTTGTTCTTCTCTGACCTGCTTCCTCTGGCCATAAACCTTCCTTTTTCGCCTTCATTCCAAGAGAAGGTCCCTGTTCAGCCAAGATGGCCTTCTGCCTCATCTGCTTGACTTACGACATTTAGGATTTACCTGCTCCTGTGTCCTTTGTAAATCAGAACCACCACCATCATAATCTCTTTGTGGCTAAGAAGAATTATTGTCTTTGTTCAGTTTTTTTAGTGACAAAACTGAAACAGGCCAAATTATTCAAATAATAATTTACAGGAAAAAAGAGATTATTTTCAGTATGTCAAGCTTGTGAGAAATTCCTGACATATTGAGCAGGCTGATGTCAGTTGAATACCAAATATTAAATTAATATTATAAACATTATATATTTTCCTCACACAGACTGTATCTCTAAAGACCTGTTGGAAGCAGAGGCCAGTTATTTGTAAGTAGGACATGCTCACATGTGTCTCCAGATACAAATAGGAACTGGGACAAGGTAAATACCCAAAGAACCCTCCCTGGAGCTTGGAACTTTTTGTCCAGCAGACATGAAGGGTGAGAAATTGCATTTTTCCTGGGGGAGAGTTGTGGAGCAAACCTCTATTTCCTCTCCTGAATATGAAGTTGCTCTTCTCCAGACATAGCTACGTCCAAGGGAGGAGATAGAAGCATTCTACAAGCAAGAGGCCTCATAAAGTTGCAGCATGGAACAAGTATGGAGAGGAGTGTTTTCCTCTCTCTCTCTCTCCCCTTCTCAAAAAAGCTCCAAATGGTCTTGTTTTCATCCCACTGTAGAAAAGTAATAAGTTGAGAGAAATACCGTTTCCTTCCAAGCTTCAATTTAGAGGCTATTAAGACAAGCCATTCTGACCTCACTGTTAAAATTTCATATTTCCTTGGCCAGACTCTGGTCTTTTGGATGGGAATAACTTACCCTGTGGAAGCAACAAACTGCTAAGCCTCGCCCCAAAAGTGACACTGGCAGTATCACGTCAAGATCCAGACTTTGAACTGGGTCAGTGCCCACAGCACACAAGAAATTCTTCAGAAACACTCTTTCCTTGCAGTCTAACATTATCTTCTGCTTTCTAGGCCCTGTGGTCACCTTGTTGGAATTTATCTTATACATCTTTATTTGAAATTCCTTTATATGCTAGGGAAGTTCTTTAAGAAAAGTAATAATTGACATGAAAGTCGCAAGTCCTGGGAATACATATATCATTTCAGGATTTTCGCTATGTAGCAGTTTTCACCACGCTTTTCTGATGATAAAATAACTCTTGCTACAGAATGGAAGTTGCCCTAGAGCAAAGTAAAATAAGCTATATTTGCATTACATAAAGTGTTTTGTGATGTGACTATATACATATACACACCCTTTTATTAAAAGGAGAGAAAAATCTCTTTTAGTTCACATTTGGAAGTTTGGCTTAAGTGCCAGTCTTTGATTGAAGGGAAAGCTTAATTTGAACACCTGAACCAACAACAAATATTTCAAAATCCATCCATACATATTGCATGGCTTTTATTTGAAAGTTCAGAGAATAATGTTCGTAAGAATTTAAGTACCATGTTAAATCTTCAGCCAGTCTTTCCACTCAATATATTTGTTAAAATAATGTGCTGAAGCAGCAGGAATTTATTATTGGGCTTTTTCACACAAGACACACCTTGGATTTTTCCATTCTAAATCTTTTAACAGATGCATAAAGTAGTAAAGGGCTTTATAGAAAAAGCTTCATATATGATGTAAGTTCAAACAGCAACATAATGAAGATATGAAATATCAACTCTTGACCTATATCTTAATTAGTTTCAGACTTTTAGTCTAATATTTTTAGGTGGTTTTGATATCAACAATTGTATAAACTGAAGTCTGCAACAGACATTACACTATGGAGAAAAGTCAGTTATCATTAGCATATATTTGGAGTAAGTTTCTGGATTGAATTTTTTCAAGTAGCTGGGTTTAAGTATGACTTTTATAAATTCAAAACACTGGTATACCAAGGATTTGTCCTACATCATTATGAGCTGACATCCCACTGTTCCTGACCTTGGATTTATTGACAGACTGAGTGGTGTCTGAGACACAGAAATCATCATTACTATGTGACAAGAAGTAACAAATAATGCCTATTTTGTCTGGGTAGCTGAAGTCAGATGATAACATAGAGAGCTTGCACACCTAAAACCTTTCCAGGGTAGGCAGTGCCTTTGATTTCCAAAATGTACATACAAAACACCAGAACAAATGTAGAGGAATCAGACCATTAGACAGCAAATTCACAGGCAGAGTGGGAGGTATAGCTTGCAGGTTTCACTGTCACCACTGTCACCACAATGCAGCTGGCACAGGAGCTGCAGAGATGGGTTAGATCAGATTTCCTCTTTTCCCTGTTGGCTGCAGCACAGACATTGGTTTCTCACTCATGGGCTCCTTGCATGCCACCTTCTTTACAAAAGAGACAAACTTTTCCCGATGACTCTATATATCAACTTTTACTTTAAAAAGGGTAGCATTGTGTCACACTAAGAAACATCTAACCTATCGTGAAATTACACTAGAATTCAAAAATGTAAGTTTTCTTCATTTTTCAGCCTAAGAATTCATTTTCTTATCTTACTTATTTATAATTCTACCTTTCCTCTAGGAGCATTCTATCATTCCTTCTTGGAAAAAACTACATAAATAACATGTTACTAACCCAGCACCTACACAGATCAGCTTCCAGGCTCAAATCTGAAAAAGGCAGACCTCTGTGAAGCCTGTAAAATTTCAGTAATAAGTTCTAGCTTTTAAAATACGTCTGATGACTTTTTTTTTTCATCTTCTAAGTAAGGGGTATAAAATACAGCATGCTGATACTGAAACAGAAGTCATTGCACACTGAGATCAAACAGCTGTTGAATGAGTAAAACCAGAATTAACCCACAGACTTATGACCAGGTTTGCATTTTTAGAGTCTCTCTTGTTGCCTATTAGCTGGGTTGCATGGGATAAGCAGTGGTGTTTCAACAGATTTCCAACAGAGCTTCTTGGGCAGTGAGCAAGTTGCTGGCTAAGAAATTCCATAAAGAAATTAAACTTCTATAGTGTTTTGCATCACACTGAAAGAGTTATTTTTGTGGAAAGAATAGAGTGAAAGTTCTTGTAAGGCAATAAACTACACAGGCAGCAAAATATGTGAATTTCAGTAATTATGTCACTATCACAGTGTGCTTCTGGAAGAAAATCACTTTTTTTTTCTCCCAGCGGGCTACTTATTGCTTCGTAGAACCCACTGTCTGTGAGCAAACTGGAAAGATTCCTGTTAGTTCAGGGCCCAGTTTGCCATTTAATTTAACTCACCATTTGGAAAAGAGAAACTAAGTGTAAGAAATGCAGAACAGTGCCTACACTCAAACAAGATTAACCTTGCTCATTTTTGTGTTTTAACGTTGTTGAAGAATCTATGCTTGAGCAATTAAAGCTTTGGTAAGGGCGCTTAGAAAATGGCTTGAACTACTCCTGGAGTATTTTGTGGCAAGAATAATTTGGTAGCGAGGTCAGCAAAAAACAAAACAAAATTGTTTTTGCATTACTGCTGCTAGAAATCCCCAACCTGTAAAGCTTGTAGAACATTTCATCAATCACATCAATTTAAGTAATCAGAAGATCTATGCTACCAAGATTTGGTAGCACTGAGAGCAGATTGAGCTTTTATAGGCTGCTCAGTAAAGACCTGGACTCTGATCAAAAACAGGGAGACAAGATACTCTAGAAAGAAATGACATTCAAAATTACTGGAAATCTGAAAATGTGGTCAATGAAAATGTTGATCTGGTTTAGCATCTTTGAAAAACATTTGAGGGAGAAATGGAGGAGATCTTTTTTGACTCATTAGATAATACTGGAGCTGAAACTTATGGCAGGAAAATGGTTCTGTCTACAACAGATACTGAAACCATGTGTATGAGAAATGGCACCTTTTCACTGCATTTATATTTAAATATCAAAGTGTTTCATCTTTTGGGGGAGAAGTAGTAGATCTGTAAATACAAATTTTACTGTCATTGAGACAGTCCACTGCCCCAAACACAGCACATAGGTTACAAGCCAAATAGACCACCTTCAAAGAATCTGGAACCTGAAAATAAACACTGAACAAGGGACCAGAATGTTTAGAAGAAAGCACAGCTGCTTGATTATATCATCTGGACAGATTTAATCCCTAAAATACAACCATTTCCTGGCAGAGCACACATAGCCAAAGACGGTGATTTTTACAGCCGGGTTGTGCTCACTCCTGTCACAGATCAGCTTCCAGTCACAGTGCAAGACACTTGGGAATGAGCAATGCCTGCATTCACACTGTCCCCAGTGAACTGCTTCTTCCTTTCTCAGAAGTTGCACTGATTTGTCCTTTACTTAAAATTGCTCCCAAGCTAGAAGCCCACATCCTAGTTTCAAGAAACATGACTTGCTGCTTAGGAATGTAAATCACTTTGCATCCTGATCTTTCAGAAACGTGAGTCAGCCCATGGAGTGGGAGAATGATTCTCCTTGTTCTGTCCCGTCCTGAGGGTCATGGAGTGGGTGACCTCCACACCCACGAGCATAAAACTTCCAGCAGAGGAGCAGGAAACCAGGACAGGTCATTTTGAGCTGAATGTGTCTCATTTGCCATGGGGAGGACATGCCCTCCAGCAAGGCTGCAGTGGGGAGAAGGTGGACGATAAGTGGGTTGATAGAGCATTTCAGTGCCTATCAAAAGAGGACATTTAAGGGCTCTCTTCTGGGCTTTTTCCCCCTCTTTATTTCATATACCTAGTCACTGTATGTGCAGAGGCCTGGGTTGCTGGAAACTCCTGGGCTAGACAGCAACATTGCACAAGAGAGGGAAGCAGAGGCTCTCCTGAAATGTTTTTAAAATGTTTTATCAAAGGTTTTAACCTACCATTACAAACAGATTGTTACAGCTTTTAAACAAATAACACATCACAGGGTTAAGGCAGCAACCAGCGTGGTACACACCGGGAAGGGATGGCTTGCTCTGAACACCCACCAGCCCCTGTGGATCAGCAAGTGCTGAAAAAAACCAGGCAGTGTTTCCTAATCTTCTCACCCAGGCATAGACTTCTTCCCTATGGCTACAAGGTCTTCAAGTAGAATCTTTACTGGGACAGCATATCTAGGAACAACAGAATATTTCACAGAGCTGTTGAGCAACACTTAATGTGATACAAACTGCTGAACCAAAATTTGAATGTTCATAATCAGCAAAAATTATATTAATTTAAATAATTGCCACTTGCCTAGCTGAAGGAAACATTAAGTTAACAATAGTTACCAATAGTTACCACAAAACTAAATTCACATTCCCGTTTTGCCCTTTCATACATTTGAGGACTGCCAAATGTATTTACATTTATTTACTTTTAACTAGATGGCTTACTGATTCTAATAAAGCCAGTAAAACATATGTTGAGTTATGCAGATTAACAAAGGGAAACAACTGAATAATGAGTTGAAAAATATTTGGTTATGTACAACTCTACTATTTGTCTTTTGGCAATAACTTCCAGCCAGCAATGCCAGTGTCTTCAACAATGACAGTAAATAGTAGTCAGTTGCTGAAAGCCCAAAATTTAAATCATGCATTTATGAATGATCCGAAGTAGACTAATCAAAAAGTCAATTATCATGTCTACTAACATGCTGAACTCCAGATGTAAATGTGACTCTGAAATTTTGCCAAAGGACTACAAGGAACTTCAAGTAAAATTCAACTCCATTAGAGCAAAATAAGACGCAATTTCATATGCAGATCTCTTAGAATAAAGAAAAAACTCAAATGCTTAAACAGATATCATGGCAATTGCTTAAAAATCTCAACATTGCTATTATAAATAACTAAAAATAACTTTTAGGGCTTCTTTAAGGAAATCCTGTCCTAAGGCTAACACTAGGAATACAAAGATAATGTCATATAAAAAATACTGCTCAAGGCTATGGAGTATTTCTCTTTACCAGTGTAGCTGAACATTTTCTTATTGTAAAAGCTCAATTAATGTAATTTCATCCAAAAAGATCAGTACAACAACATTACAAAATGAGAGAGAGTGTTGCTCACACTGGATTTGCTGCACATACAGGTCCTGGGTTTGTTGGACAAAGGTTGGAATTTAATATTTTCTTTATTCTGAAAAGCATGTCTTTTTCCTGTCAAGACCACATGTGTATTTCTTTGGAAATTCGGGGAATCCCCTGTGGAATCTGAAGCAAGAAGCATTGATTTATCTGATTTCTCTGATGCTGAGCCAGCTGGGTGGACTCCTTTACCACCCCAGCTCCCTGAGTGTCTATGGGGGACTGGTCAGAAGAAGAGTAGGGAAGCTCTTGGAGAAGGAGAAGTTCCTGGTCACTCTGATTTTCAGAAAAGCTAATACTTTCCCAGAATTTCTGACAGTTTAAAGGAGAATCATAATCTTTAGCTGGGGAGTTCATTCCCATCTTCACATCCTGCTCAAGAAGAAATTTTTCTGTGAGTGGTTGTCAAACTGCTCCAGCCAAGCTCCAGCTTTTACCACTTCTCCAATTCCAGCTTTCTGTTTTTAAATCTGAAGGATATCAGAAGGGATCATGAAAGAGAACCTACTGTTGCAGCTGCTGCCTAGGAGCAGACGTCTTCTCCTTCAAAGACAGGAAGCCTGTACTCCTCTTTTGTTAGCAAGTCTCATGTTCGTGTTTAAAGTATCATAACCATAAATAGTATGCCCTAAATAGGCTGAAAAATCTGTTTGAAGGGTCTAACAGCCTACAAAAGTTGAAATATAGGTTGGTAATAGTATGGTTTCTGACTAGCGGCACCTCCTGTGGTTACTTCTCTCAAGACAGAAAATAGGCATTTTAATAATTTTTTTTTATTACTACCTAAATAGGATCTCCCAAGCAGAAAAAATATCACATAGAGACAACAGGTGCAAAAAGAAAAAAAAATAGTGATGCATTTATTTGGAGTTTCAAGCTTTCTAGGAAGAAATAACTAATTTGCACTGTTTTAGAGTAATTGTTCATTCTTAGAAAGTCTCTGTTTCTGAATAAGAAGAATCTCTTAATGTGTACTTGGCTGGTTAAATTTGAGTTATTTATTTAAGAACTTTTTTATATATTCACCTCTTTCAAGTTCTTAGAAAATTTTGCAAACAATAAACATGGAACCCAACTTACTGGTTTCTAAGTAAGGAAAGATTCTCAAATGCTAAGCTTCAGTATTTCAGCAATAGCAATAAATTCTTGATTGCAGCCTTCCTAAGAGAATCATAAATATTTTTGTCAGTGTGCAGTTCTACCATTTGCTACATGATGCGACATTCATGGTAGTATCAAAAGTCCAAATCATAATATCTTTCCAGGAAGCTTTCAAGCAGCTCTTGGACTGCACTAAAGTATCTGTTTGGTATCAAGCAAACATAACATCAGCATTTTCCCTGTTGACTGCTATTTACTGACATGGTTTTCTGGAGGGCACAACAAAAGCTACAACTTACAGGACATACTATTATGGAAGAAAGCAGTAACAAATGGAAATGTTGTTTATTTGGTAGTTCAAATTATTTTATGCCTAAGGCAGGAAAGGATATCCCTGCACACACAAAGAACAAATTGCTGTGGGGGGGATGCAGCCACAGAAGCCCAGCAAAGGATTTACTGTAACAATAATTCCCTGTGTATGCTCTGAGTATGTCTGTACAGCTATGACTAGGAAGCAGGATGCAACTCTGGCAGAAATTCTTTGTAGGTTGTGTTNCATATGCACAGAATCCTCTCTTTTATTTATAACCCCAAAATATTGAAAGGTTGATATGTTTAATTCCCATCAGTTGTCAATCTCTGTGTGAAATATGTCATAAAACTCACTGATTCATAGATACCACTCCTCCTTCTCAAATCAGAATTAGCTGTGAACTTGAGTTTAAATGTTTTATTTCAGATTTGGTTTTATTTATCCCAGTCGTTATCTTCTATACAACACATTTCCATTAATCAGAGAAGTGTGTTGTGAAAGAGACCAGAAATCTGCAATAAAGTGTGAGAACTGATAATTAATAATAATTATAATGAAAATCTTGCTTCTCCGTCATTTCTTTTCTCAGAGGACAAACTGAAAGACATAAAATTAATCCTCTTTGCCAAAATTAAACAATGCAACTTCCAAGGGGAATTTTCAGTGAAAGCACATCCAAGCAGAAAAGTTGAGGGTTTTTGTGGTTCTCTAACCGTCTGTGAAGCTGTCACATAAAGTTTTATGGCCCTTTTTTGAGATGTTATAGTAAGTTGCTCATAAGTGTATTGGAGATAATTCAAACTCTTGAAAGTCTTTTCTAGGTACCATGAACATCAGTGCCATCCATGCTAGCATGTGTTTTGTAGAAATACAGCAGATGCTTCTCCTTTGTTTAGACATTAAAAGGGCTCTTTCTTCACATGTAAATGGGATCCTTTTGAGTCTTGTGTGTAATTTTTTAAGCATCTTAATATGGGTAATTAATTCCTTTGTGAAAATTTGATTTCCATGTTTTGAAGTAGAAATGTAGAAGCTCTTGAAACTTACAAAGTTGGATACTTAGTGAGATTTGTCCACTCCCTAGAACAAATAGGAATTTCTGCAGCTCTTACAGCTTCTCTCTCTCAAATTTGTTTGTTGCTTTCTGCTCAAATTGGTCTTTGAAAAGATGTGAAATGGATTAAGTTCATCCCTCTCAGTCTGTGACTGTTAAGAAGGTTAGAAGTTTTATGAGTTCATTTTTCATCAGTGAGAAAGAAGACAGAGAGAAAGAGAGAGAGAGAGAAAGAGGGAGAAAGAAAGGCAGAAAGAAAAGGCAGAAAGAAAAGGCAGAAAGGCAGGAAGGAAGAAAAAGAAAGAAAGGGAGAAAGGGAGAAAGGCAGGCAGAGAGAGGAGGAAGGAAGGAAGGAA
>VYZT01051661.1:8687-34924 GCA_013400735.1 Pomatostomus ruficeps | reverse complement strand
GCATGGATGTATGAGACTTGAAAATAGCAAAAGGGTTGAAGGCGATTACAGGGTTCATTTCAATGAAAGGAATATCCCGAAGCCGAATTCCGTATTTTAAAAGATTCTTATTAATCACAAATGTTGGCGAGTTCAAAACAACAATCTTGTAGTCATTAAAACATATGTATATTTCTATAATTTTTTGCTACCTCATGTACAAACTGCACAGCNTTCTATAATTTTTTGCTACCTCATGTACAAACTGCACAGCCTCTGATGTCTTTATTGAACTCCCAGATCTGATGACTGAGCCCAAAATTCTGCAGTTTATTGGTATAGTCAACTGGACTATGAAATTTCTTTTGAGGGAACAAGACTATAGCAGCTACTGAGTGACTCTAGCAAGGAAGGCAGCACTGCAGCACTTGAGAATGGTACCTTCTGTTTATAAACACTGTTTGCATACATATTATTTGGCTGCAGACGGAAGAAAAAGCAGAACTATTTTTTTCTTCTTTGTTTTGTATTTACATCAGTCTTGTTACAGTGACAAACCAGTAACAAGGAAGGAGGGGAAACCTGAACTGAGGCTGGGCTACTAACAATGAAGGCAAGGCCTCCTGTCTTGTTAACCGTCAGCCAGATGCATAATGACTCTGATTTATCTATGACAAGCCTTAGCAGCCAGAAGCCAGATCCCAACTTTTCTGTTTTGACTTCATTACTTACAGTCACGAATTTGAAGAGCCAGCTACTGAATTATTCCTGTCTCTCTAAGACTTTTATGCCCCGTCTTAGATGGCAGTCAGTAATACGAGAAAATTTTGTTCCCAGGTCTCTTAGAGAAATTTAACAATGCTTTCAGTAATGCTGAATCTTAAAATAGGAACTAATAAGAGGAGAAATTTGTTGTACATCATGCCATCCATACTCATCACATCAGAAAGTATTTGTAAAGATTTCACAGAGGATATTTTTCCATTACCTATTGCTCCAATGAACTGTTAGCACCTACCAGCTGCCAGACAGCTTTTGAAAAAGTAAAATTCCAGTTTTTCAGAAGTTTCCTACAGAGGACTGCTATCTTCTCCTAGACCTGTGAAAGATGTTTCAGTTTCTGCCATAACAAAGTGAGCTCTGATAATAGATACAAACATCCCTTTAACTAAGCCATTGAAGTTTACTCCTTTGGTTTTTTAAACCAAAAATAAACATCATGACTTGCTGTTCTACTGAACAATATTCAGTTTATATACCCTAATTCTTAACAGGAAGAAAACAGGTAATTTTGCCATTTACTGCCATTCTGGGATGCTAATTGCCAAATCATAGCTGTTAACAGCTCTGTGCCTAGATTTCTCCTCACTTTTTGATAGTGTTCTGAAGTCATCTTGCAAAGTAACCTGGCGTTTTGAGAGCTTAGCATCATTCCAGAATGATACCTGATGGATTTCTAAGTGCCTGACTGCTGTATTTAAAAAATGTCCAATTTCCCACTTGCATTTTAAATTCCAGTGTTTCCATAGTTTCTTTCAATCAAGTATCCATGTGGCTGGTAGCCTGATGATCTGGGAACTGTTATATTATTTAAAATCTATTCCTCTTGAACCATTTCCTTTCTCACATCTCACAAAGATGTTGATGAAGAAAACCCGAGCAGCTCTTGGAACTGCTGCCTCAGGACGATGCTTTGGATACATAAGGTCCTGAAAAGGTTTTTAAAGAGCAAACACACCAATATCACATAATCTCATGTTGTAATCACTGCTGTCCCGTGTGTCAGTTATAGGGGTGCTGTGCAAAAAAGAAAGATAATATCTGCCTGTAGCACTGCTAATAGTGCTTTGGTTAATGAGTTTGTGCAATCTTTCATTCACAAAACTTAATCAATATATGTGCATTTCTAGGATTTCAGGCACAATAAAGGGGTTTTTTATGATAACTGTTAGCATTTGCTGTTTATTTTCAATGGTTTTAAAGGCAGAAATTATTTCTTTTACATCTTTCAAATGCAAGCTGTGCGAACAAAAGCGCATCCAGAGTTTTGCTACAGTAGCTAAAGATGCTCCATGCTAAGCTGTGCTATTTTTGCTATTTTCCAGCAAGCACATGGTGCAGAAAAATTATTAGTACATGCAAAATGCCAGACAGCTATTTCAAAACTGCCCGGTAATTATGTGATTAGCTGAAACTATTTTGCTACTACATTGTCCACCATAGACATGAAACAGAATTCACTGTAATTAGAAAGCACATGGCAACAATACAGTAAAATTGCTCAGGGTAACAGGATGTAGAATCATAATAGAGGGCTTGTGTACAGACATTAACAGAACTGCTAAAGTTGCAACCTGAAATTAGGCCCAGAAGAGTTAAGGGATTTGGGAGTGGGGAGAAGAGTTGGCATTGACACAGTTCCAGTCTGAAGGAATGAAGGGCAGCTTGTGTCAAACTGAAGATTTTGCAGTGATTCTTACCACATTATGCAGAACACTGGTATCTTGGCTAAGTTTTCTTGCATGATTTCTTTAAATACTAAAGAGTACTGGAAGGAACCTATGTACATCATCTGTTTATTACCTGGTTGTACTACAGTTGCTCTGCAGGCCAGCAGAAATTCTCCCAAGTGCACATTGATTTTTGCCCTGATCTTGAAAAGATATTGTTGTAGTTTTAGTAGTAGGGCAGGGGCAACAACAGATATTTAAAATGCAGTACAATTAATGTTTTCCGAAGGAAGGGCTTGTATTGCAGATAGTCATGTTGGCTATGATTTAAAAATAAAACCACACGTGGGCCCCATGTGAAAGGCTCTTTCTTTTTACTAAAGTTAATTATATATTTTCATAGCTGAGGAGAGAAAGCAAGTTAACGTTTCCATGTACCAAAAGCCAACTCATGAAGAAGAATCAGCACAAACCCTAAAGTATATAGGTATAAAAACTGAAGCTACTTGAAAAATTGGCTACACCCACTCCATTACTTGTCCAAATGGAAAAACCCAAAGTTTAAATTTTCAAAACATAACATCTAGGTACATATACAAACCCAAATGTACAGTTTAGAAAATTTTACTAATAACTCAAGGTGTTTATGCAGTTTCTGTCATATAAAGGTGTCACGTGACGGTATCAGGTCATTTTACCCAACTTCTGTCCACAGCTCAGTTTAGCCAGCAAATGATATTTTACAGCTAAACCAAGTAAATCCATTCTTGCCAGAAGCACTTAGAGCAGAAAATATAAATAAAAATGTGCATGTAAATGAACTAAAAAGAAGAAACACCTCACCTTTCCATGCACACTCTAGAAAGACAGGATATCAAAAATGCAACCACTGCAATAGCAATACCCTTAAAAATTTTACAGTTGTTTCAGTGACAACCAGAGTACCTGTATAAGGCGTTACAGTTAGCTCTAATGAATAAGGGAGCCAGCATATTGTGTATTGCTTTTCTTGACCTTTGAGCTGCATGCACAACTTATGTCCCCCCAGGAAGACATACCTATCTCCAAAAATTTCATGCTGCAACTAGTATGTTCAATCCTCCAGCGAGCAGGAAACAAACAAAAGACAAGGGTTACTGACAGTTCTGTTAGTGAATGTATGCTAAACTGTGGAAATAATAATCTGGGGCCACAGACTGCCATTAATAATACATTCTAAGATTCTACTCTAACTAACTAGAAAAATCACATTTAAACTCACTTAAAGTTTAATTGAATGATAAGAAATATTTCTTAGAAGCAAAACCCAAAAAAAATCTGTAGCCAGTAGATGGTGCTACGTCCAAGTAGTAATTCTGAAATATGCCATTGCATTCTGTGTGGCATCAAATTACTGCTTACTTCAATCATTTCCAACCAGAAAACTAAATCTGTTTTGGCCTGTTCAGAAACACCAGTTACAGGTCTCTCAATGATTGGTCCTGGTCTCTTGCTCCTGACAATGTCAATATCTCTTCCAGCTCCTAGTCACCGTTACTGTCACTTTTGTCTTTATTAGTAGAAGTCAGTCTTTTTGAGAATAATACTGAGATATTATGCCTCTTTGTAGTTACATAGTACTGATTATTTAGTCTAAATTTTGCATCTGGTGCAAGTAATTATTTTTCCCATTCATTCCCCTGCAACCAGTATGTCACCTAACGTATTCAACCTAACTTCTAAATTTCTAAATTATGGAATGATGAAATGGACTGTGACACAGAATTTCATAATCATCATCATTATAATACTTCAGAACCATTAGAGAAATCATCTTGTTCCACACATGAGAATCACATTTCACCAGTGGGTGTGAAGTAGTCAGTGTATCCCAGCAAAAGTAGCACAAAAAAATGTGCGTTCCCCTTGTGTTGTGCCCTGTCCCTGCAAGAAGTCCTTCACAACATCTCTGCAGCAGGTCTCCTCTGAACCAAAGGCAACAGCCTCCAAAGCAAGCATAGGAAAAAGGTCAAGTATGCCACACAGCAATTGCTCCTAACAGGAAACAGGAGTCTCAGGAACTAAACCATTGCCTTTCAATTGCCCTCTGCATGCTTGGGTTCTCTCTTGTAGAGAAGATTGGGAACTGAGAAGACCCCATTGCCTTTGCCTCTTTGCTCGGTGGCTTGTAAACCCAGGAGAAACAGGTCCATGTAAGTCACTGCCCAGGAGTTACATGTTCTGGTAGTTAAACACAGTTAAAATGTTGTTCCAACAAAGGGACTAAAGTAATGCATAGCTAAAATTCTCCCACAAAAAAAAAAAAAAAAAAAAGATTCCAGTTTAATCTAGAAGACAATGAAAATCAATCTCTCAAAAAAATAGAAATTGGTCTGATTGATCATTCAGTCAGTTGACTGATTCAACTTGCATGTTTTGGCAAAACCTTCCTCAACAGTAGCATTCAAGAAACAGCACAAACGAGACAAGGAACAATGAATATAGGAGTCTCAGTCCAATCTGCAGCCCATTCAAAAGGCTGCAAAACCTAAACGAAGCCAAGGAGGAACATCTCTACAAGCGTCAACATCTCCCACACATGTGATTTGTAACAGGCACGGCTTTTCCTCACTGCTAGGCTGTGGCCTCCCATACTGATCCTGTAACAACACAGTCTCGAATAGAAAAGAACTATCAATGTGTCCAGAAGAAAAATACATTTCCCTGTCTCACTGGGATAAGGAAAAGAAATAACTGGAATTTGAGAGATGACCAGATAATATCACTGTAGAAGTAGTCAAGATAAGGACTCTTAGAGCATCAGCATGGATTAAACTCTTAGAAAGTAACAACAGAATTTCTGAACAAGTGTGGGGAGGGGTTGGTTGTTGAGTTTTTTAAAAATACTGTTTAGCTGACTGAGATCCAGATAAGATTGGGGGGAGGGGCTGGAAGCAGACATAAAGTGATAACTATGATTTAAATAAGATGTTTTGCAGTTCGGTAATGTTCCAGAAAGATGCAAACTCTGCAAGTTTCCTCTTGCAACTGTTTAATCTCATTGAAGGCAAGTTATACTTGAGCTAACATTCACTTCTGATGATCTGAATTGAGGGCTTTTTGTTTCATGTGCTTTTTAAAAATGTAATTATATAACACAGTAAGTCTAGTCAAAGGGGAAAAAAATCAAAAAGAAGAGCAAAGATCTATTCTGAAGTACTTGATTTGAAGAAAAATTTTATTGTAAGGTCAGCTGTATCAACCAAGGCATAATACTTCTGCTTATGAAGAAAAAATGAGAAGAAAACATGTGTCATATACTGCACACAGTTGGATATTTATAACAACTTTCCTACAATCAGCAATACTTTCCTTTCATATAGGAAAGCATTTACTTAATATAGTGAGGACAAAAAGCTATCTGAAATCAAGTTACCCTGTTTATTTTAAGGTCCCCCACTGCTGCAGACTTCCTCTCTGTATGATTACATGAAAAAAAATGCAGCTTATCTTGGCTGAAGTTGCTTCATTCCTTCCTTTTCTTTGTGCACTCTGGCCTAGAGTATGGCAGTCGACATCTGCACACGTTTGGAGCGATGCATTTGCCTCCATGTTGACAGGGCAGTTTACACACAGCTGAAATGAGACAACAGATACACAGTACGACTTCAGCACAACACAGGATCATTGCTCTTCTTTGTTTCACTGTGGTAGCACTGGGAAAGTATAAATAAAAGTATAATGGAAGAACTGAAAAGCAATGCCTCTCAATTTATGGCATTGTGGCCTTCACTGGAATACAGGCATAGTACATCCAGTCTTATTCATGCTCCATTTCCCTTTTAAAATACTATAATTTCTGTTCTTTAAGGCACAGGCTTTTTTTGCAATGGATGCCCCCATAAAAGTGAGAGCAATAAAAATTCCTGCTGAAACTTATTCAAGCCAGTTCTTGGATCCACACCCATGAGGAAACAGTCACCACATCCTAGCAGTGTCTCACACCCTGCACACAAGAGCAGAGGAGGGCTAAGTGGGCACAGCTTCAGCTGTCCCCTGCTATACACCAGCTGCAATTTGTTTATGAGCGTCTACACCAAAAGAAGTCAAACTTGATGCTGATCTAGTTAGTTTGGGAACAGTGATTATCTTGACATTAAGAACCTGAACACTTCCACCATTACTGCAGCTGCAAGGAATGGAGCTAAGCATTCTATAAATTCTCTGCAACTCCCATACTTGGCTTTTAATATCACCCTCTATCTCAATACACTGATGAATATCAAGGATAAGCATATACCTGGTCAATGGGAACATCAAAATATAACTTGTTAATGTCTTCTTGGCGATATATATTGTAGAAGAACTAACACTAGCTGATTTAGATTCCCACCGCCATGCCAAAATATCAAAGGCAGAGGACTTAATCCAGAGACCCTGCACCCACTACATCCAGTTCAAAAACAGTATTTACATGAGCTTCTTTTCAGTCTCCCAGAGAGCAAACAAAAAACCCTCTCCTTTTGTAGTCTCAGGATGATTGCCTTTAGCCATCAGGGCAGTGCTGTTACAAGTGTACAAGGCCCGAGAAGCACAGATTGAAGACTTTATCATCACCTGCTTTTGTGAATCAAGGTTTGTGAAAATGGAAGTGGTTGTTCAGCAAGTGTCAGTACTAATCCTGATTACAGGCAGCTTTCAGAATTCTCAGAACACCTGGAGCTGATTCTATGAACTTATCCTCAAAGTGAGAAGTAAGTTTCAATTTTACATGTCCATGCAATTTAATGAATTTTAACCCAAATATGGACAAGACATACCAAGCAATTAATTTGGTGACAACCAAAATCTGAATCTCTTTCAAAGTGGAAAATTTCTGTGTTTCTGCCCAAATGGAACAGCCATCTACTCCTGATCCACACTTGTAAGAGCCCCAGTAGGAGGAAGCAGCTCTCAGTTACTATTCAAAGATACTTTCCCTGGAAGCTTTGTTAGGCACTGAAGATTTGAACACTTTGATTGGTAAATCATACAAGCAGAGGAAAGGATAAATTAAAAATGTCAGAAGTCATTTACCTAAGTGACATGCTCTACCGACCCATCCAGCTGGACAGCTACAAATCCCAGGAGCCACACAAGCTCCATTATTCCGACAACCTTGAGGACAAATTGCTACAAGAAAAAGAATGGGTAAGTCAGCAGGATTTATAAAACTGATGTAAAAGAATCCTGTCAGAATGAAAGATTCAGGATGATACAAGTCAAAATGGCAAAACACATTTTCTTCTAGGCCAGATATTCAACTGGTATAACTCCAAAAGCATTTCCAGGACCAGGGAAATGGAAAAAAAATATATAGGTACTGTGTTATGAATCTTGGTTTAAATGTAAACGATGTACACCTTAATGCAAAATAATTCCACACGATTTTATCTGTGTAAGTACCCATAATGTAGGTCACTCATTTTTGTAGTAATGCAATTATATTTCCATATTTATTTGTCCCTTAATACCTTTAAAATGTTTTTGTTACTGCAGTTTTAATATTAATATAAATATTTATATGAATGTACACACACACCTTCCTGGCATCTTGATCCTGTCCAGCCAGAGGCGCAAAGGCACTTCACCACTCCATTGGCAGAGACGCATTCCCCACCATTCTGACAGCCTCCTTCACAGCTTACTGTGGAAGACAGCATACACCATGCATTTCAGAAGCAGCACAGGACTTCAAATAATTGCCTTTAAACAGCTCATCTGGCATCAGCTACTTGTTTTATGTCATCTGCAAAGACTAAAATTTCAACTGTTCAGAGCAAGGGACTGTTCTACTTCTCGCCAGTAACACCACTGTTCATCAGCTACCACAGGAACTACTAACATGCATATTCATATCAAACTTGCCAAATCACAGCTGGTAAGCCAATAACAAGTGATTAAGGATTCGTGTATTTCCTTTCCTGACAGGACCTACATGTAACAAGAGGAAGAAGAGAAGAGGATGTTACTTTGACAAATGAAACTATGAGTATAGTCAAGTTAAGCAGTGCCTTCCCAAAGGCGAAATATTTAACTCAGCCTCTCATTTCAGAATTGTTCTACACATCAAAGCCCTGAAGGCCTCATTAATGAAGCATTATTTATGCCAGACATACGATTGGTATCAACTGTGGAGAGCACTATCTTTGAAAAGTGGCACAATCACTGTTCAGTACAATCAAATGCTTCCTTTCACAAGTATGAATGTGTATTTTATACCACCTTCACTGTACTAAAGAGAAACAACTATCCTTCATTATAAAGATAGACAGTTTGGATGTCTGCTTGATAATTTGTAGAACAAATGTCCAAATCTCTTGTTCAACCACAAGTATTAAGCACAATTTCAGCTAACAGATTTTTGGCACAAATACTGAACATGCAAGGACGTAAAAATCAAATCCAGCACAGCTGGAAAAGCTCTTCAATGTTTGCATATTACTTTGTCACACAATATAAGTTAATATATTTAATATTGATTGTATTTGATCAATCACGGTAACAGAGAGAAGTGCATGAAGACTGGATGAAAGCAAGTATTACTCCAGTCTTCTAGAATGGCAAGGAGGACCCAGAGAACTGCTGGCTGGTCTGCCTCACCTCAGTCCCGGGTGAGGTAATACAAGAACTGACCCTGGAAACCATTTCCAGCCACATTACAGACAAGAAAATCATCAGCAGGTTTTCACACTGAGGGTGACCAAATGCTGATACAGATTGCCCTAGGAATTGTACAGTCTCTGTCCTTGGAGATATTCAAAATCCATGAAGACATGGCCCTCAGCAGCTGGCTCTAAGTAGCCCTGCTTTAGCAGGGAGCTTGAGAATTACGACCTCCAGAGGTCCCTTCCAAGATCGCCAATCTGTGATTCTGTGAGATTCTCTAACGTCACGTTGCCCCACACCACAGGTTTGTACATGTACACCATAACAGTGTTTTCCTGGATTGCCTTTTCCAATCCATGCATATATTCAACAGGCTTCAGAAAATCATAAAAATTGGTCTTTGCTACTCCTTTTCTGTCATCTCCCATTACCTCTCAACAATGCATTGCCACACATATCTTCAGTGACTGGCTCTCAGTGTTACCATCTTGCAGATACAAAAGTTTCAACCACTTAAGCAGAAATATGTATCTATACAAGCCATCTCACTAAATTATTTAGGAAGAATCTGTTATAGAGCTAAACAGAATATTTAAGTAGCACATAAAAAGGGTCTCTTCCAAGGGAAAAAACTTGCTCAGATTCTCACAACACATTTCAGTACACGTACTCCATCCCATCCTCCTGTAAGCACGCACATCCTCTAGGCCATGCATGTCTTGACAGTAAGGTCAGAGATTTACAGAATTAAGGTCATTATTTCAAAGTGTATTAGAACCAGGACTTGAGGAATCCCAAATTAATTTAGTCTGTTTTCAAACTCCTTGTCTTTCCAAGCTACCGCTTGCTCGGGTCTTACCTTTATGGCAGTATCTACCCCCATACCCAGGTGGACATCTGCACTTTCCAGGTCGGAGGCACTCTCCACCATTTTTGCATTTTGGATAACATGTAGCTGTAAGACAGACAACAAAGAAAGGCTGGATAAATATTGGTGAATCTTACTAAAGTTACTACTTAAATACATAAGAAAGTTGCACATTATTATCATCAGCTTGTCCTCATATTTTCTAAGATATATCTGCCATGTCATCTTACATTGCTGATAAGGTGAAATTATTTCCCTGCACAGGGAGCACTCTACCATAGTAAGCTTTTAAGCACTCAAAACTAAGGAACGTTTTGGGCCTAGACAGAACAAGCAGAAGAAAGAGCTATATTAAAAAGGAACACAGCTAGACAGCCAAAAAAGCTTTTGGTAACTGAAGTGGATAAATGACAGGAAAGAAAATCGCTGATAAGAAGAAATTATTTAATAAAAAGATGCTGCAACTTGAGAGGCATCTTGTGATTCTTAAGATGAAATATCAGACTTTTTACTGGGTTCCTATGTTCCTTATCAGAAAAACTACATGCTCCTTTCCTTATATATATCTCTTCTCTAAAATGTCTCCAGAAGTAAGTCAGGATTTCTTTCTTCCCCACACTCTTTTTTTTTTTCCTTTTTTTGCTTCGGCTGGCCTCTGAGAAACCTTTCTGAAATGTACAGTGTTTGTTTAGCAAGCATCCACGATAAATGTAGCTTTTCTTATAACTGTAATTATCTGTTAGGAGAAAAGCATCTCTGATCATCACAAATCCTCCAACTTTTTCATTGCTGACAGCTTGGACAGGTTGGATAAGGTGCAAATAAAAATCTCAATTTTGCAAAATTCTGGATAAGGCCAGTCAGATTGCAAATAAATTACCTATCACATAGATTCCTTGCTAGTCATAATCATCCCTGAATCAGCCCTGCTGTCTGAGAAAACATTTGTTTATTCACACACAGATTTTAGAAACCCATCTGTTTCTGGGAGTTTCATCTGAGTTAGCTGCTGGTGTGAGATGGGTTCTCTACTTATCCTTTGACTGGATGGGTGAAAAGCACAAAACAGAGGGAAGAAAAGAAAAAAGATGAACAATGAGTAACACCACCCTGATTTTGTCCTCATATACTTATAGCACTCTCAAGCAACCCAACTGAAGAATAGATGACTTTTCACATTAGTACCTGCAGAATGAGAATTAGCAGGCAAATAAAGGACAGAAACAGGTATGAAAGAAGCAGCCAGTGCTCAGCTCTCCCTAACTTTTACCAGATACTCTCAGTTCTTTGGAAGACCCATACAAAAGCTCCCAATTTAAGAAAAAATCTGTTTCGGCGTCATTTCACAAGTTCTCTGTTCAGTTTTCTTGACAGGAAAATGAATGAAGCTTCATTTATCCAGTTTTCTTTTTTCTACATTAATGACCTGATGAGCACAAGGATTCAGTGGCTCCCTTAACAATTCCAGACAGTTCACCTCTCTAGTTCAAGAACCATTCTGCCTCTCCAACAATGTTTCACCTCTCCCCCAAACCCCAAATGTCTAGGAACTGTTTGAAACAGTTCATACAGAATAGTTTTTAATCTCCACTACATAGCACATTAGCTATACATCATTTGTCATCACCTGCTAGCCTCAGCCTCTAAATGAAACAACACTGCATGAACGACTGCAGTGCTGAATAAAATTTTCAGCATCTCATCTCAGAGTTAAAAAAAAATGCATTTTAAATGAAGGACGTTTAAAATTAGAACATTGTACAATTGTATCACCTCTTCACATAGGACAACATGCAGAGTAAAGGAACTCCTGACACTGAGTGATTTTTTAGCAATTAATAGCCACAAGCTCTATAGTTAAACTTTTAAACAAGGGATTTAGAAATCTAACATGTTGCATTGAACAGGGTGTAAACTAAAACTCTTCTTCACGATGTTTGCTTTTGCATATTAGGCAGCATTTTCAAAAATGCTTTGTCTCTCCATGGAAACCAACAGGAAGAGACTCCACCCTAACTTTACGCCTCCCACCATGGAGATGGGATGTAGGAATGACTCTGTGCATCAGATAACAGCCAAGAAGTAAACTACAGTACTTTTACAAGCATAACAAATTCTAAAAAAAAAAATCCAGAAAAATAACCTACTTTCTACACCCACTTTCGATCTTTTTGTTAGTGACTAGTCCTGAATAATTCCACCTAGAAATACTAGTTAAATGTTACTGAGGCTTAGAACGCTGTCAAGACTCTAAAAGCATTCAAGAAACCTCTGTTTGCAATCCTGTGTATTGCACTCTAGGATGCCTCTGCTTGTGCAGGGATGTTGGACCAGATGACCCACTGAGGTCCCTTCCAACCTGACTGATTCTGTGATTCCTTAAATACTTCCAGGGAAGTATTTAAGCATGCACAATTAAAGCAATAGGAGGAATAAAACGCCAAAGCCTATCCAGTGAGTGGTCTCTTACCCAAAGTCCGAGTGGCACAAAGCTCTCAGCGGACCCACGGCCATTTCCAATGGCGGGATCTGCTTACCAACGTGAGGTCTTCACGCTGGCTCTTGGCTGTGCTCCACCAGTTTGCTATCACTGCCTCACCTTACCAAAGGGCGTCGTAACTCTCTTCTTCCGCCTCACCTTCTTTAGGTCCTCCCCGGCACCTCACCACCCGCCTCTCACCCCAGATCCAAACCCGAGCCCCTCAGACCTTCCCGGAGGAACTACCCGCCGGAGGGCTGGCATGAGAGAGCGAAGGCAGTGCCCGTGCCCGTCCCCGGCGGCACTGGAGGCGCCCCGGGGCACCCCGCCCGCCGTTACCGTGCTGGCAGCGCTCGCCCTCGTAGCCCTTGGAGCAGAGGCACGAGCCGTCCCCCAGGCAGAGCCCGCCGTGCCGGCAGCGCGGGCTGCAGGCGGCGGCCGGGCCGGGGCACAGCGCGCACAGACACAGCCACAGCAGCAGCCGCGTCCCGCCGCCGTCCCGCCGCCACATGGCCCAGCAGGACAGCCCTGGCTCGGGCAGCTCGTGCCGCTCTGCTCCCGCCTCCTCTCCGCTCGCTGCCCCTCGCTTTTACCCTCTCACTCCGTTCCCACTCTTCCTCCTCCTCCTCCTTCTCCTCCTCCTCCTTCTCCTCCTGCTCCTTCTCCTCCTCAGCGCCGGCCTCCCCCGCCCCGCAGCCCCCGGGCCGTGTCACGGCGGGCGGGAGCCCCCCCGAGCGTCCGTGGCCCCAGCGGGTCACCGTGCGCCGGCACGGCCGGGGGTGCGGAAAAGGAAGCTCAGGGATGACCTTATCGCCCTCTACAACTCCCTGGAAGGAGGTTGGAGCCGGGTGAGTGGTCGGCCTCGTCTCCCAGGCAACCAGCGACAGGACAGGAGTGTAGCACGGGTCAGGCCGACTAGGCCGAGGAGCCAAAAAGGAGAGCCAAATGAGAGACCACACAGAGAGCACAAAGGAGAGGGCAAAAAGAGAGAGAGAGGGCAGAACCCTCTGACCTTTATTTATATGTTTTTACAAATCACCGTGGATTGGAGGTAGAAATCATTACCTCTCAATTCCATTGGTCAAAGCATCTATCTATCATATTTCTCCACCCATGAGAATGAAATGATAAACAACAGAGACAGTTAACAAAACATAGATAGTTGTCAAGAAACCATGGCCATGTTTACAGCAGAATGTGTGAGAAAGTATCACAGCAAAGAGAAACACTGAGAAACTGCAAAACTCAGGACAACACAGGAGGACGTACTCTCAAGATGCACTAGAGGAGGTTTAGGTTGGACAGTGGGAGGAATTTCTTCACAGAAAGGGTGATTCGACATTGGAATGGGCTGCTCAGGGAGGTGGTGGAGTAATCAACCCCGGTGGTGTTTAAGGAAAGACTGGACGTGGCACTTAGTGACTTAGTAGTGGTTCGGTCATAGATTGGACTAAATCTTCTCAGAGGTCTTTTCCAAGCTGACTGATCCTGTGATTTTATCTGCAGGTGCAGAGGCCTCCGTCAGCAGGGGATCAGCCACTAGGTAGTCACATAGCATGTCGGACACGGAGCCCACCTTAGCACAGGGCCTGCTGGCACACCTGACATCTGCTGGCCCTGCCACCGCTTCCAGGACAGCACAGCTCTGAACTCCCGCCCTGTCTGAGACCTTATAGATTCTGATTTCCGTATGCTTCCATCTTGAAAGGCACCACACATGAATATTGTGACATGATATTCAAGGGTGATTTCAGAGAGAGGACTGATCTACTGAACTCACTGTCACCTTACCAAGGAGATGAATATGGGTCTCACAGAATCATAGAATGGCTTCATTTGGAACGGACCTTAAAAATCGTCTAGTTCCAACACCACTGCTATGAACAGGCACACCTTCCACTTCAAAGCCTTATCCATGGTGGCCTCAAATGCTTCCAGAGATGGGACACCTACAGCTTCTCTAAGTAACTTGTGCTAGTACTTCGCCACCCTCACAGTAAAGAATTTCTTCTTTGTATCTGATCTAAATGTACTCTTTTTCAGTTTGAAGATATTCCCCCATGTCCTGTCACTCCATGCCCCTGTCAAAAATTCCTCTCCAGCTCTCCTGTGGTACTGGAAGGTGCTCTAAATTCTTCCCAGAACATTATTTTCTCCAGGATGAATAGCTGCAGCTCTCAGCCTGTCTTTATAGAATAGGCATCCCAGCCCTCTGAGCATATTGATTGCTCTCCTCTGGACTTGCTCCTTGCCATGCTGTATCTGGGAATGCCCTGAATACAATTTTGTGACAAAATATCAATATATTTAAATTTGATCAGGAAAATGTCTTCTATTGCAAAGTACACAACCATATATGATCAGAAAACATTTTTTCACTCCTTATTTCCAATATTTCACAAGCATTTCCTTTAATTTCAAAAGTTTCCCAGAGAAAGCACACACTTTCAACACCAAGACTGAGCCCAAAGAAGCATTTTCAGATGAATTGAAATGACCAGTAATGAAAAAGGGAGATTATAAGCACCTACACAGTGTCTACAGAAAAGTGAAATAAACCTCATACCTTTAGAAAAACTAAGGGAAAACCAAGTATTGTTTTCAACTGTGAGAACAGACACAGAATTACTTTTGCAAGTGGCATAAAAGAGCTTAATTTGTTTTCTAGATGAAGCAGGAGAATGATTTGGTTACTGCTTACACTTTGACTGGAAATTAAAATTTGTGTGATTGCCCTGTAATTGACAGAATAAAAATCAAAGGTACTTCTGTCATAAAACTGGTTTTAATCCCTTTTCACATCTACAGAGTGTGGAACGTACAGTTCATAGCAGAAGTAGAATACAAGGCAAATCCATTGCTAATAGCATGAGGTGCTGTCTGCCTTCTTGCAAAGGTTAAGGCACATATAACATCTTTGCAAGACTGCATTTAGACTTTCAAGTAGCAAAGTACCATTAAATTATTAAATAAGAGTAACCTAGGAGTAGAACACTAAATAATTGCCTAAAATGTGTGCATTTCCCACTTGCTTGTGCCTAGGCAACCAAAGCAACTTTTAGAGGATACATACATACAATTACATTTGTCCTGTGTAAACCCACATAGCAAATATCCTTTCATGTAGTAATGATGAAGCAAAAACCCCAGTGGTCTAATTACTCAGGCACAAGTAGCCATAGTATGTTAATTTGCTGTCTAGAATAAGAACATCCAAACCTCATTCCTCTTGCAGTTCCAGTTGTGGTGGGAAGAACAGGGCCTCTTGTTTTCACACACAGTATTCCTTCTTGCAAGGACAGGAGGAACAGGATTATGCAGTGATACCACTTTTAGTAAAACGACTCGCCAGAAATATATTGTGGAAAAATAAATTCCTCCCAAAAGGAATAGCTTTCTTTATGCCATCCCCACAAGAGCAAAATGAGAGAAGAAAAGAACTGAAGATGCTGACTCTGGGCTGTATTGTTGTCTGGGTATATCATAATTTTGCACTTCCTTGACTTCTGCCAATGATTTTGCCCATATTGGTTTCTTCACAGAAATATTTTTTCCATTACTGTCTTTCCTCCATAAGACAGTTTAATGTGGAAGTGTGGCTTTCTGATATTAATGCCTAGCAACAACTTCTTCATACAGAATTCTTTTCAGGTTTTAAGAGCTATTCTTCATTATTCATGATTTTTAAAACACTATTTATTTTCAGTTCCATATCCCATGTTCCCTATTCCAGAAAGATGACTTTTGGTGGCTCAGGTTAATTAAGACGCCCTTTTTTTTATTTCTCTCCCTGTTTCCTTTGAGGATCATAAAATAATTAATACCAAAGAAAATAATCATATTTAGAAATATGGCAAGTGCCCCTTCAGAGGGGATAATTAAATGCAAAGACTATATTAAATAAGCTTGCCCAGGTGTTTTATTGAATGAAGTAAATTTGTTTAAACATTATCTTCTGTAGGAAGGATTAAGCTGCTTCAACATTTTTGTGCATCTAAATTCATCTCAGGGCTTATCAAATTTGCTGAGTGCATGTCTGCATTTGCAAGGGATTGAGTCATATTAACAGAGGTTCTCACTAAAACCAGAAATGCTTCCAGGCATCCAACATGCTTTAGCCTTAGAAGCACAATCTGATTAACAAAAAAAAAAAAAAAAAAAAAAAAAAAAAAAAAAAAAAAGACAGCAGGTAACGAAGTTTTTAAGTAGAGAGTTAGACAAAGAGCATTTGGATTCATTCATTCTTGTCATAATGGTCATGTTTGATATTTCTTTTCAAAATAAAACCAAAGTAAGGCAGTTTTAGCAGTAGGGCATTCACAGGCTCATTTTTCTGTCAACATTCTCCTGATGTAATGTATCATAGCAATATGTAATAGCCTCTTGAGGGACACTGCTGTCCAGAAATGAACTCTCCAATTTAATAAGAGTTAAGGTGCTCTGTGGAGTGGTGTATCATGGGAATAAGGATGCTCACCTGGAGTCTGAGATTCTGCTCCATGGAAGGCAAAGCAGGTACAAAACTGGGGTCCCCAACAACCCTATGGGAAGACATCACTTCTGGCCAGCCTCAAGCATGCACATGTGTCTCCTGCCTATTTCAAAGACTTATTTCATTACAGTGTGAAAAATATTCAGGCAGTACAAGCACAGATCTTCACATGCCATGGGAAGTGATGAGTCAGCCAGCTGTAATACAGCACAACATACTCTCAGTAGCAGTGACTTGTAAGAAAATAATAAGCCCTGAAATTGGGGTACAAAACCTTAGAGGGTGCTTGTGCAGTGGTGATGCACAACCATCTAATAAAATGTCAGTATCTTAATAATCAACTAGATTTGCTGGGATGAGAGGTAGTGTTAGGAGGTGTATTGCACAGCCAACCTCTTTACTAGACCTGTGCAGTTCCAAGCTCTGGCACAATCATCACTGCATGGTTACAGCTGCACTGGGTGTTGTACCTAAGTAAATCTAAATAATGCATCATCCAGAGCTGATGCTTTGTTTATGAGTGAAACATCACAGGTAGCAAGCACATTTATAAGCACTTCTCAGCATATTTTGGTCTCTGTTCTACTACGTGTAGATGAGCCATCTGATAATGGTTAAGTAGCGTTGATCCCAGCTGTATCTCAACTCAAGTCCATGTCAGGGCTGTCAGATAATAGGGACTTATGACCAACATCAGTCTCCTTTGTTGGCAGCTTGAATACTGATCTGTCTTCCAATGCAATTGGGCTTCAGTTGCATCTGAATGGAAGCCACTCTAGTTCTCCTTAAAGAAGGAAAATGATATATGGGTTTATCTTCAAACATGCCCGTATGTAAATTAGGGTGAGCAGAAATATTATGCATGTACAGGCTACGTGCAAACATTCATCCACAACTGTCAGGCACAGCTCTTCTTGGTGTCCAAAATTAAAGACCTCTGTGGATTGCATGTACACATTGTCCCCATTAGAGCACCTAGCCCTGGTTCCATAATATGAAACCCTATTTTAATTTATATGCAATGAATACATTAATCCAAAGGATGCCAGCCCTGTATGCAACTTCAAAACCATTATTCTAATAAGTACTTTTCTTCACATAATAGCAAACTCTCAATATGTGATCTTTAGTCAGTAAGACTGATGTGCACTGAAGTTCCTGTTCACAGATTTATCTTGCTTACTAGATAGACACATGAAAATGGTATGTTAGTGAGGTATTTCAGAATTAACACTTTAATCATTGCAATTAGTTATAAATCTCTCAGATTGACACCTTTTGTAGGCACTTGCAATTAGACTGCAGAATAAATCTTTGCCTAGGGACTCTGGGTAACCCAAAGCAATACAAGAGTATTGTCAAAAGACCAGCCAGGCTCACTTGGAACAGCTTAACTCTGTTTGAAGCTTTGTTCTATGCAAGTCAAGGTCACCCAGTCACTACCCCATCTTTTGAATCTTGGATATAAATTGCCTGATGGGAAAAGAAACAGCATTTCTTTTGCTCATTAAAAGATTACTGAGAAAAAAGATCAAGGCTTATTTTACTGCTTGGCAAACAGTGCAGCTTTCAGCAGCAACCTTAATTTGTTGTTAGATCCGGTTCTATCTTTCAGGATAGTTTGGTGATGTCTTAGCTAAGAAACCTTCCATTTCTCCACAGCCAGTATACCAGTGACCCTCCATCTGATTTCACAAGCATAAAGCATTACTTCAAAATTGCAGTTTTATAAAATAAGGTCCTAATATTCAACTGCAGATCACCTTGGTTAGTCACTGCAACCAGGAGAGTACCCAATTTAACTTGAAAGCTGAGACCAGCCTCATCTTAATTAAGGGATTTTCTGCTTGTGCTATAGGTGTTGAGATGAGCCCCATTCTGTAGATGCACCATCTGAAAGATGCTGAGCAGATACACATCAGTGCAACCCAAACCTATGATTAATACACAAAAACTACTCTTAAGGACCAAAGTCCAGATAAAGCAAGGCTGCAAGACACTTAAGTATCACACCCAGGCTCTTTTAGAGCCATATAGAAATCTCCTTATTTTTGCCAACCCTATAGTATTAGACCCTATATTCTGCAAATAAAGGGCACGATACTGCAAGATTACCTGCAAGGTTATCTTGAATTTTTATTTGGCCTGGGGTTTAGAGGACTCAGTATCTCACAATACCATCAAAGTCAAACTGAAATAGTCCTCTTCTCATCCGCTTTCCTTTCTGCACTGCATGAAGTTGGCTTGAAAGCAAATGAAAATAGTTCCATTTTCTCACCACTTATGGGCTCTCAGCCATGTCCCTCAGAAATAAATATGGGGAGGGAGGGGGGGGTTGGCCATGGAATCTTATATTTTGCTCTCAAAGAAACTTAGCATAATATTCAATGAAAAGAATAATTGAATAGCACATGGTGTAACTATTGAGTATAACTCAGCTACCACACGACTGCACACAGTATAAATACCAGGAGAGTAATGTTCTATAAATTAGCTGAAGTGGAAAGTCTATATTCACAATTCGTCCTGATTAACTTGAGGAAAAAAAGCCAGAGGCTAAATACTAATTCTAAGATGGGGGGGGGTGGTTTAATATTGAGTAGTGAATTTTACAGAATTCAGCTTTATATCTATCAACTTCCTGCAGTATCAAGTACTACTGATGATTTGATATTTATGTAGTTGTTATTGTATCATAATCCCTGTACACACTTATGCTGCTGTAAATCAGAGCAACAGTACTGAAGTTGTTCCAGAATAAAACTAGTATAAGTGGAAGCATTCAGAGAATCATCCTTAAGACATAAAGATATTACTTTGTCTGCCACAGAAACATTGCCAGCCTTAGGGTGAATGTGGCCACTGTTCAGCAGGGCACAGCAACATTATCCAGCAATGTGAAACAGGAAATTAATAAAAAAAAGACCACATCTAATTGATATTTAAATATGGTAGGATGTAATTACTCATGCTGGAATTCATTCAAAGCATCAGCACTCTGAATGCTCCCTTCTTTAAAAAAAACCCAAAAATGTACAATCAGTTCTTTACTGTCCACCAACAGGGAAGACTTAGGTTTAGCAGCTGATTGTTAAAAAATTGGTTCAATACATATTTCTATGTTTTTCCTGTCATTGTTATGTTTGCTAAGATATATTGCTTCAAATCTACATCTGAACAAAGAAAATGAAAGCTCAATTAAACAGTACTTGAAATTTAGAAGCCTTTTACAATTTTAAAATGAATTGTAAATGTTTCCAGCTTGTATTCATTTTCACAGCACTTCTGAGGGAAAATTAAACAGCAGAACCACTTTACAAAAGGTGGTAAAACAAAAAGTTTCTTGGCAACTCATATTTAGAGCTAATAGCAAAGCTGAAGTATATGTGGTATTATTTGGTCCACATTTGAAACATGACAGCATGACTAATGCAAATGTGTTTTCATGTGACCTGGGCTTGTCTGGCCAGGAAATGAATATATGAAAAGAAGGAAGTCAGATAGCAGCTTATTTCTAAAGAGCTCTCTCATTCATCTAAAAACCACTGGTGAGCATCATCTTTCCTGACTACATAAGTTATAAGCATGCCAAGGGATCACATCTCTAACTTGAACAGAGCTGGAATCTGAGCCCTAGAAACTTAAAAAGTGAGAATTCCTAAACACAAATCCTTAATGACTACAGAGCAAACAGGTTGATGTTTGATTAAAATTTATGGTAGCCAACAAACAGAAAAAGGGAAAAAGATCATTAATATCAATGAAGATATCTCAAGTCTACTCTGATTCATGTATGTGTAGGTAACAGGTGGAGGAAAATTAATATAGCCAGAATATTTTAACATTTGTAGAAAAAACTCCCATCTTCGTCATTGTCCTTCTTTAACATCCCATTACGTAGGTGATCTTCAGTTATTCTGCTCAGCTCTCTCTGCCATTTATACACCACTCTGCTCCATTTAAACTCAACCCCTTGATGGATGCTAACTCTGATGGACACTTTTGTCTGCACTGATTGAATTTTAAAACTTGTGATAGAGTTAAGAATGTAGTCCTACAAAAGTCAAGCAGATAAACTTCTTAAAACCAATTTTTACACTATGATTACTATTTATTGATTTTATTTATTTATTTTTGTGTGTGTATCTTTTGAGCTCCTAGCGTATGTAACAATGTCCTTAATTTCACTTTTTATAAATGCAAAATACCAACTTTGTACATATATGCACAGCTGGGAACACGTGTTCATGAATCACAGTCCGAGGTGGCCTGGCATTCTAGCACAGTCTGAGTCCAAAAATCCTGAAAATCAGACTTCCAAGACATAAGATTCTCCATTTTCTAGTTTAGACATCCCATCTACAAGCACTAGCAGTGCAATCCCTTGCATTACCTTAGATGATTTTGACATTTGACTTTTTTTTAAACCAGCTTCCTAGGCTGTATCTCTTCTGGGAAGCTTCCTTCTCCTTGTTACAAAATTACAATTGCAAATTACATGTGACTCTCCAGTGTGGAGACAGGACAATTCTCATTTTATCATCTGATCATTTCACAATTTCTCATTTTATTCATGATTATTCTTAATTGGTTTAAATCCAGCACCAAGATAGGTGGCAGATACCAAAGTCTGGTGTCCTGGTCCCCACAACCAGTAATTCAATGTAAATAACAGAGGGATCTGTCTGCGCCTAATTGCCAAGCATTGGGAGACTTAAAACTTGGAGGTTCTTGGGTGAAATGTGCCCAATGGGCAAAAAATTGTCACAGACCTCTCTGCTAATCCTACCCAGAGCTGTATAATGGACATTGTAGCACATATATAAAACCAAGATGCTGAACAGAAGAGTGCAGAGCTGTGGCAAACACAGCTCTGACTTGAAACACAGTAGAAGAATGCTCAGCAAAAATGTTTCAGACAATTTAAAACAAAACACTGGCTGTACAAATTTAACTGAGTACACTTGATGAAGATGAGACTAATAAAAGCCCAGCTGCTTAGCACTTTTGACTTTCAGCACACACTGCTCATATGCAAGATGATTTTGGTTCCTAATTGAACGTTGCTGGCGGGAGATTAATAGGTAGACTGAACATATGCTCTCTGTCTTGTTATAGGAGAAAAGAATAACCAAAGTCTAAAAAGTGAAGTCTGAAAACCAGCCTCAGTAATCCAAACAGACCTTAAGGCAGCCTCTTCCTCTCTGCAATGATTAATATTAGTGTCAAAATCCTTCATTTTTACTGGTGAGAAGGTCATTAAAAAGTCCAGTCCTGCATTACTTAGACTCTTCTGTTCCTTAAACAAGACAACCTTCCTCTTTTTTGTTTTTTTTTACATACTTTCATTAAGGGTCTTAGCAATTTTTCTAAGGCAAAACAGAGTAAAACAGCATAAATACAATTCAGTTAATGCTATTAGATTATATCATCTCCATCCTCTCTTTAGAATGATGCCCAGTGGCAGCAGTTTTCATTTCTAAAAATAACTTCATACCCATATTTTTATTTTGCCACAATGAAAACTAATGACAAACATGCCACCAATAGTATTTGCCAGCAGAATCTTTCAAAAGGTGCATAAAAAGACTTTGTAACATTCTCATACATATTTGCTCATTTTTGGAGACATGCAGTTCTGTTTTAAGACCCTATATTAGTGACAACAGAGGTTGACAAAAATACTGCAGTAAAGGATGTCAAATGTTGCTCTGTGAAGTTATTTTAAGGGCCCATTAAGGTAGATTGCAGAATTAATGTAGGTTACAGGACCCTATTTTAAGAAAAATCATTATTAGAGCGTGCATGACTTAATTTTCGCCAGGCTGATATTTTCATGCTTTATACTATGTTGACTCATGGGCTAAAATAAACCACACAGCTGATGAAGTAAAGATGAAACTTGTTTTTTGCTGTCTAGTAGAATTTCTAAAGTTGGTCACTTGCTTTGAGAAACTTGGTGTCCTCCTGCCCTGGCACCTTAGATTAAGATGGCCCTGCATGTGCAAATCAATGTATATCTGAAAGGAAGAAAGTGACAGAACAGCCATGCTCTTTTCTATAAATCATACATCCTCCATTTCCCTTTCTTTTTAATGGCACACGGAAGAGCACATGGGCTGCACATCACAAATGGGTGGCCATCACTTCCCTCCCCAGCCAGTTCAAGGGTGGCATTCAAGTGTTCCAGATGCAATTCAAACTGCCCTTTGCACTCAGTAATCAATATGAAACATCACTAATGTTTGACTCACTGTTAGCAGTGTTTTATACACTGCCAAAAAAAGATAAGGCTAATGGGAACCTGCACCATTGTTGTCTTGAACATTGTTCATTTTCTTTTTTTCTTTTTTTTCTTTTTAATGGTAAAAGGGTGAGATGTTGTCCTGAGTTTTGCAGTTTCTCAGTGTTTCTCTTTCTGTAATACTTTCTCACACATTCTTCTGTAAACATGGCCATGGTTTCTTAACAACTATCTATGTTTTCCTAACTGTCTGTGTGTTTATCATTCCAGTATACTGGGTGGAGAAATATGATAGATTGATGCTTTGACCAGTGGAATTGAGAGGTGGTCATTTCTACCTCCAATCCACGGTGATTTGTAAAAACATATAAATAAAGGCAGAGGGTTCTGCCCTCTCTCTCTTTTTGCCCTCTCCGTTTGCTGTCTCTGTGTGGTCTTTTATTTGGCTCTCCTTTGGGCTCCTTGGCCTAGCTGGCCTGACCCAGTGCTACAACCATCCCAAAGGCTTCACGGACACTGGGTCACTGCACCCCTCCTTATCCCTCTGAGTCATCCAGTACCAATACCCTACATGAACAAAAACTCCCAGTACATGAAATCAACCTCTTGAGAAAATTGTGTTGTTCCTCAGAAAGAACCCAAAATACATGGAAGACATTGCCAAAGCTCTATTTACTTAAACCTGCATTGAAATTTCCTAGTGAAAATGTAGAGAAGCCAAATAATCTTAAGAAGGAAATGTTTCCCATCATAAAGAAATACCCCACCAGTGGCTCCCTGCTAGCCCAGTCTGTGAGAAGGAAAGGACACCAGCTCCTCTAGAGCAGCACAATCAAAACCAGCTAGTAGTCATTCTGCCTACTCAAAAAAAAACCCAGTAGAGTCTCCCCAGTGCAAAACCAGTGTTATGGCCCAGGTACTGGCAGGCCAATGCTACTGTTCCCAGAAATTTTTATTCACAGAAATAAAATGTGCAGTATATAGCCAAAGCCAAGCAAGACTGATTTTAAAGTAGTACCAAACAAGGGAAGTTGCAAAAATTAAAATTGTAAAAGCATGTGTTATATTTGTGTTTCATAATAAGAATAAAAATAATAGTCTGAAAAAAGGAAGTTTTATTTCCTGTTTTCAGTGCTACAAACACCTACATGGAATAATTCCATATTCATAGCTGTTTCTCCTCCACAGCTATTATCTGTAAGCTGACATGGAAGTCAACACACAATACAGTCTAGGGCAGTGAAAGGAGTTATTATGAGACTGTAAGATTTTTTGTCTTCTTTACAACCCTCACATTAGCTACTGGCCATTATGGATTGGGAATAGAAGGAGACAACCCAGCAATCTGCACAGCCCATATAGTGCATCCCATTGTCTCCTTGGGACTTAGTGAGCTGTTCACAGTTTATGGATACAGCAGAGCTAAAGTGCAGTGTAAATACCTTAATGTCTTCCTTGCTTATGTCATTCCTGAGCATTAGCTCTCCATCTGTAGAAGATTGTCTGAGCTGCTACAGATAGGTCTATTCAAATGTGTCTTAATATTCAGCTGACAGTGACTTTTTGACATGTCCCATCAAATAGCCAATAATGATGTATTTTTTGGCATTCCTAAAACTGCTTCCCATGTCTCTCAATTACTTGCCCCCCAGCAAAATGGCTGCAGTTTTTAGTTTGTGCTTCACTGTGTCACTTGTGTTACTCTAGTTCGATGTGAAGTATGACTTCCTGCCACTTATTTGCTGATGGCAACTAACTGCCTTTCTTTCTCCCCTGAGGTTTTGCTTCTCCCCCAAAACATACTAGATTTTTGCTGGCCAGAAGCATAATTATTCTTCATTGTCAGTAGATTCCTCAGTTTCTGTTCTGTTTAGGTTCTGTTCAGGTTCTGTTCACATCCAGCATATAGGTACTATACTTACTTAGTAACAAATAAACTTCCAGAGTATAATAAAGAGTTATTTTCAAAGTACCAAATCCAAACAGCATACAATATACTGTCTGACATGGTCAGAAAAAGACAGCCATAGAAAAATTACTTGGATCTTACGATTATGTTTTTTGTTGTTGTTGTTGATCACCTTAGATTGTAGTCTTTGATTCCAAAATACAATTTCATATTAACATATGCACAGTAATGATACAAACTGCCTTGGCAGAGGTTTTTAGTTTAGTTTTGTAAGGAAAGTGAGTGTTTAATTTAATCTGCTTAGAATCAGCCAAGAATTAAGGCCACTGAGAATCATTCCTGTCTGTGTTATTTCCATTTGTCAAAACAAAATAACAATTCTGTAGATTTTTTTTAATTCAATTGTCACTAGACACTGGTTACAGAAAAAGTCTTTTATATATTTCTGAGTATCACATGTAGCTATCCTGCAGTTTCTGATGAAACTGGTGGGGGATTGTAAACTCCTGACAATGAATGTAAAACAAATAAAATCTGAACAGTGAAAAAAAAACCCAAAAAAAAAAGAGCTGAAATCAGGATAGAAGCAGTCAAAGCATGGAGGCAACAGAAGTGTGTATATCCCACAAAATCCCATGTTCTGGCCTACTTCATTATTCCCTTTATTGTTTTCTGTACATTATATTTCCAGACTGTGCAATTAGATGATTGTTTATTGACTGTGCATATTACAAGTGGTACTTCAGTATTCTAATATTTCGTGATCTGTTTACATGACAAAGTGTGCCCCTGCCTCTCAGTGCTCAGCTTTGAATCCCACCCTGAGCATTCATCCTTCCCCTCCATACTCCATTTGGCAAAGTGGCAGCTCTAATCCTTCAAACCACAAATGGGTCTGACATGAGGAATTTGGGATGTGGTGAACCCAGTCTACAGCTGAGCAGCAAGAACAGATATGAAACCAGCATGAAGACCATGCTAAACATGTAGGTTTGCATTAAGCAGTGCCAGGGACCATTACTGAGAAAACGGTAAATTCTGTGTTGCAGGAGATGGTTCACATGATCAGGCTGTTCCCTGGCCACATGAGCCAGGGTTCTCACAGGCCAGTCCCTAGGACATTCACAGAGATTAACTTCTTGAGGACCATTCCCAATAGGCAATTTGTTCCCCACCATGTTGTTTTACA